>ML251629.1:7513-87977 GCA_005239495.1 Nicotiana undulata | reverse complement strand
GCCAGGGCAATCCCCCCCCCCCCACCCACCCTTTAGGCCTCTTTCTCACACCACGACTCGTGGTCAGAATGCTTCCAATCTTGTAACTGTTGCTACCTTTTATCATCCAGCCTCTGCATGACCCTTACTTTGTAAGTGCGCCTATGTGACTTCTCACTTTTTCTTCCTCCAGCTTTTAGCCAGTCTCTAGACCTCACTTTGTAAACGTATATAGAGCTCAATAATCAATACTGAAGTTCTTTGATTGGTGCTTTGTCAAACTTACGAATATTGTTATACCTTATTTCATAGACCTTGTAATTCATCCGTGTGACTTTACTACATCTAGGTTGGTCATTCTATACCATAACTCTTACCTTGGTTTTATTATTATCGAGGTTTGCCACCCAATTCTGGGTTACTCTCTCGTTTCTTATCATAGATGTATAAATCCAAGTCCTCCAATTCTTTCTTATTATTGTTTATCTAAGGGATGAAATCCTTATCTCCTATCATACGTTGGAACTTTATCCATCTTTTGTCGATTCACCTTAACGTTGATCCATAATATACAACTGATAATTTAACCTCTTATGTAACACTACTGTTAGGGGTCACGTCTCATCAGGGAACATCTGAAATGATTAGACTGGTCCGCTTGGGGCGATACCATGCTTTCATAACTGCATCTCACAGCATCCCAATGTGATTTCTCACGTGGATATTTTAATTCTGTCCAATTCATGCAATCCATTTCATTTCTTCGTCAGACCATTACTCAATCGAAGGCCCAAACGCCGACCTTTATCTATCATAATTACACCCTCATTCTACTTACCAGGGCAGCATTTCATATTTTCTAAACGCTATTAGTCTTCAACTCCTTTGAGTTCATTCGGGCTATAGTGAGATTTATATAACTTAGAGAAACCATCCTCTCTTCTTGTTTTCATGGGCTTAATCACGAGGACTTATCCATTTTCGTTACCTTCTCACTCAGCCTTTCTTATGCTTACTCCTATTTTTGAGAACCTTGTTGCTTCACCATACAATAGCTTAACCCCTACACATATCTATTTATATTACTTGCAACCTTTCAACTTGCTTGCATCATAGATTACCTTATGCCGTTCTGGAACATCATGCGAGATATCACACCGTCTCTAACTCTTCTTTAATCTTTTATTAGACCTTTCGGTACTTAGAAACCATAGGCTGGAAGATATGCCATTGACGACGCTGCCATCATTCCTGGATATTGAATCCCCATGCTTCTAGCCTTCTATCCGAAGTATGGACTATTCACAGATTTCTGCATTTGAGTATCTCATACGTTGTTCCCTTTACCTTACTTACTTTAAAATCTTGCATCATGTCTTCTATATCTTTCAGGACCTCCCTTTCACATAGGTATAATTCACGTCCATAGCTTGAAGCTATATTATAATACTTGCACCTCTGGTGCTTACATAATCCGATTGGAGCTTCGTACTAACCTCTTATGAGGCTGGTACTTTCTAACCGGCTTTATCGTAGGGCCGTTGTAGAATATGGTTGTTATACTATCTCTCTTGCACCTTTGACATTAAGAGTGATTCTTGAATGTTCTCAATCACGATGTCCATAATTTCCTGGGTCCAATAATCAAACTCCTGATATACTTGGGTGATGTAATTCTTTAGTTTCCTCTTTCCTCTGATCAACCTTTATGTAGGCTTAAGATATCTTCTGATCTGCGGCTCCCGGTATTAGTTATTACTTTAGCCTTTCATATGCGCTGAGGGATATTCATGAAAAAATCCTTTAACAATTCAATCCTTCGTCTATGGCCTGGGATCAATTCTTTCTTCTAATGTATACCAGAATCTTCTATGGCTGTATATGTTGCATGTATATAACTTCAAACTCTTAAGTGTGTTCATAATGTCACCAGCTCGGGATCATTGATCGAATAATTCCTTTCGTTCCTTCTTAACTTTCTTTAACATTAGCGATTATTTTTCCTAGTCTTTCTACACCCTTGTTGTGTGCATACTTAGCTTACCATAGTTCCTACGCATACTAGAGTTTTCATGCAACTCGTATGATCTCGAATATTACTTTTAATTTTACTTCCCGTTCATTAGCCACTGTAAGTGCCACTTCCTTTGGAGTGCTTACATTGTTGTTGTGAGACTATTGTTACATGAGCATTTCCTCTTTAGGTCGTTGTGCTTAGGTTGAAGCCTTCTTCCTTATTTCCTCAGCTAGTCTTTCGTTGTAGTAATTAGGGAGAACCCTTGACTCTTGTAAAGCTGCGAGCTTATGACGGACCCTTTCGATGTCCCTCCTTACCTATAATTATTCGTAGTTACTTACCTCCATGCCCTTATGCTTGTACTGCTGCTTCTGAACTGATATTTTTACTGTCTTCCAAGTGGCACTCTCTTTTTATTTTCGTAATACTTATATGGTACCTTTAACTATCCAAACTTCAATCTGAATATTTATCAAGGTTATGTCGTCATAGTTGCGGGATTGAATTCCCCATGTTGGGGGTTCATTCTATTTGCCTTGGACGATCTATTGATTTATCTTTATCCTCTTGTCTAGCCATAGGTAGGCTCTTCCTAAATCAACTACTAACAACTCGTTGATTCATTCTCGTACCAATATTCTACGTAGTCTTTCTAGGGTTGTTTCCTTTGTCTTAACTTACCTCTCGCATTGGCTCCTTATTAATCAATAACATATCGGGCCGGGACCCTTACTTTCTCTCCTTAACGTCATGTCTGCATAATGTTCTAAAATCGAAGCATATCGGTATGATTTGAATAAGTGTAATCTCATTCCTTTGTCACTTTTATCACATTCTTCCTTTACCATTCCATAATTAGTGAACCACTTAATTAT
Source organism: Nicotiana undulata (assembly GCA_005239495.1). Lineage (NCBI taxonomy): Eukaryota > Viridiplantae > Streptophyta > Magnoliopsida > Solanales > Solanaceae > Nicotiana > Nicotiana undulata. Next base: position 85,106 of record ML251629.1, on the reverse strand, counting down.
GACTTATGCCACATAACTCCTTATTCCCCCCTTTATGGGAATGCTAAGATTTAGAGCTACTACGATCTACCTATAGATGTTGTACCTCTTTACCTTTGACATCCATTCTTACCATCGATGACCATTACTCGCCTTGCGGTAATCCTTCTATACCTAGGATAAAAATAATTCCTTACTTACGAGGGTGATACCTAGTATAAATGGCACATACGGTCCCATACGCTTAACTTTGCTCACATTTCTTGCTTTAGGGAAGCGTCTTCCAGAATGACCATTCTCTGAATTTCTCATGAATCTTCTTCTGTTGTCCATTCTATTATAGTCGAAACAAAATTTGAAGTTCTCATGGTGCCGACTATTATCCAATCACTCAGTCCCTAATTCCTGTTTAGTTTATGTTGTTCGGCCCATACTGATTTATATTACTTTGGAGTTTAACTCTCCCTTCTGATAGTCGTGTTGGGGTCACAAAATTATTCCTTGAAATGAGGATATGACTTTATGGCCTATACCCTTTTGATGTCTCAAGGCATGTCACCTTTCATCTTTTCCTTCACTTGACTATACACTCTGTAATACTTTTATTTTTTTAATCTACCGTTGTCATCCATATATAACGTTTTACTCATAATGCTCCATTAATTCTCTTCTTATTTCCCTGCTAACATTTCTGTCTATCACTTTATTCTAAAAACTCGAACAAAATATTCTTTTTCTTTTAGCCCCCTTTGCTCCATTATTGGCTCCTCGAATTGCCTAACATTCTCTTTCTACCAGGGATGGAATCCACACTAAGGTAATATTTATCCCTTCCAGGCTTCCAGCGCTTATCCTTGTAGTACTCATATCTAGCTATACTATTTTAGGGTGCACCATCGAGGTGCCTCACAAGGAGATCCATTACCACGTTTGCACTATCCTTTATAAATGTCAACTAACTCTACCAATCCATCCACTATTTTGGGTTACTCTATCCTTAGCCGGATCTTGATAACTCGTTCTTCTCTTAAACTATGTCTGTTAGATCCCATAAGGCATAACTGATATCGTTGTGGCCGATGGTACATACATCTGTCGCTGTTGAAGATAACTCAAAAAGCTTATATCTCCCTCCCAGAATGGTGAATAATGATAAACTTTATTAACTGGGTACCTCGTACACTTCTTCATCTTGCTTCTTTTATTTCTTGAAACTTATATTTATCTTCTGAATCTCTCGTTGTCTTTGACCATAGGGGTGGATAGATATTCATGCCTTAAGAGGCTCCATGTCAAAAGACTTACACGTCTTAGTACGTACATGATCTACTGAAGACCTTACACATACTCATCATAAGCATTATGAAAATCAAGTTCCTCTAACTCGACTATTCTGCCGCCACATGCAACCCCTTACCATTGTCTTTCTGGATGTAGGTATCGTTGTATTACGAATAAAACAGAGTTTAGGAGTTCGAATTCTTACAACTGAGCTCTACCACACGATCTAGAGTAAGAATAAAGAGTGACAATCCTTAATGCACTGTAGCCTCCTGTTTATAAGTGTGGTGCACTACACACCCATAAACAAGACTCTACTAGACACGACTTGTAGACTCCCTAGGACAGAACGACTCTGATACCACTTTTGTCACGACCCGAACCGATGGGCCGCGAAGGGCACCCGGTACCTTACTCAACCCAGTACCAACATAACGTATCTTTATTATTACATCATCATATACACGTGACACACATGCCTAATAGGCCAACATAATCATTTATAAACTCAAAACATAGGCCGACAAGGCCGTACAATCTTTCACGTACACGACATATTTCTACAAGCCTCTAAGAGTACATAAATATCATAAAGGTCGGGACAGAGTCCCGCCATACCAAACAATACTTGTCTAGATCATACTAACCAAACAAGCAACTCCGAAGCAAATAGAGCGCACCAACATCTTCCGCTGAGATGATAGCCTACTTGGAGGGCTCTCGACCTATCTATCCGGACCTGCGGGCATGAAATGCAGCGTCCCCAGGCAAAAGGGACGTCAGTACGAATAATGTACCATGTATGTAAGGCAGTATACTGAAAGCTAAAACTGAACTGATAATATAATAAATGCAGTTAGCTGCAAGTCAAAGATAATCTGATGATATGCTTACCTGCTGATACTGACTCAATTCTCTCAATATAATAAGTAAAATAGCTGCCCGGCCCTATAAGGCTCGGTAAATATATATATATAAATATATAACTGCTCTGTCGTAGTAGGGTCGCTCATAGGAGCTCGGCCATACTAGGCTCTGTATCTCGACCAACTAGGCTCGCTCATAGGCGCTCAGCCACAGTAGGTTCGGTATATAACTTACCATCTGATCAGAGGTTGCCCAAATAGGGGCCTGCCCATCGATTATAACTCGATGGTAATGAAAATACTTGAATACTATATATATATAAACTATCTGCTCTCTTGACTGGAAGAAGGAAATACTCAAATGAATATGAAGTCCCGATAAAGAGAATATTCTAACTTGCGAGACTAGCAAAATATACGTAAATTCCGGGATATGAATTTTTCTTTATGCCTCGTTATCAAACTTGTAATGAAGAGATCATGCCAAAATGAAAGAAGGGATTAGCCTTAACATACCTGAGTCGATTCTCTTGAAAATCCATCTAACACCCGTCAATTATGAAAAATACACATGACGGCAAGATCGGAGTAGGAAAATTAGATCTAATTGCCCATTACAAGGCTTTCCGACATGAAAGAGGCGGAACTCTAGACGTTGAAGACCTTCTATAATACATGCTTGGCATAGAACTTTTAAGAAGTACTCAGATAGAAAAACGCATGTATAAACATGCATTTGACAGTCAAGATTCGCAAACTTAGCCGCTTGAGAAGTAGTACTAAAAATAAGAGAACTTAACATTTCTAACTACTGAATATTAAATAGAATTGGGGGGTGAATCACTTTAATGGAAACCTTGGTGAGATTCTGTTTGAAGAATGATCTCTGACTCTATGTATATGGTATGGTCTTTAATGGGAGGTTTTATTATAATGATTATTTTGGGTAAGCCTTTTATTTTTCCTTGCAATTGCAATATGACTCACGTAATGTGTATATGAGTCACCTAATTCATTTGCATGTGGATGCCACGTGGGGTGGAGGAATTTTAATCTTATCAAATTTATTAGTTAGTTAGGTAATGTTCCGTTACCCGGTAATTAACTAATTACCCACATAATTGAGAATTATTTTCATTTACTTAAAATACTACTCACGCTTCACATACTTTATACACCTTATTATCATGGTCATGTGGTATCTCGTACGACACTAGTTTATAAATACGTGGTATTATAGTTTGGACCGTATTTTATTCGAAATTGCCAAACTTTGACGAAAATCATTTCCTTCGATTTTCTTATCTTCTCTCCATCACGAATTTACTCATCACGTGTTTGAAATAACATAATTCTTGTAACAATAATCTTATTCCCGATCATACGTCAATTATCTTACGACAAAACATTAAATGTACGAAAATGCGGGATGTAACAGAAAGATTGTGAATCAATAGCATTAAGGCATTCTGGAGATGTTGGGCCTATTCGTAGGCTCCCTATAGTGTAACTTCTTATTTTCTTTATACATTTATGTAATTTATGCCAATGGCCTGTAATAATTATTTGTAAACAACTCTGGGGCTGGATAGTGAAAAAGGAAGGGTAATATACATGCTATAGTTATTAAATGGTAGATACCATGCTTCTAGGTTTACATTTTTTACATGTGCACTAGAACTCATGTGTAGGACTAATGTATGTAAAATATATCATGCATTAGATATCCTGCTCCTTAGGTCCCATGTTATTGTTTCAGCATCTCATTATGGTATTATCGTCTATCACTTAGAAAATCATGCTCTAGGATTAAAAGTTAATATAAATCCGCCATTAATGTAAACCCGGCCTAATATTGCTGCAATATTGTGGTACACTTAGAAATCCTGCCTAGGATAACAATATGCTAATAAACAGGTCATTCTCATACTTATTAAATATTCTGAAAGCATGTTCAAGTACTGTAACTCTATGCATTTAGAAAATCCTACCTAGGAATTCTGCATACAACTCATTCTGCATCTCTATATGTGCATATTAGATATCATGTTCTACACCTAGGTTAACTAGTGATTCATGAAAAGGTCTAAAAACAGTTTCGCCATATTTTCTCACAACTAGTAATAATTCTGCATTTTGTGCAACACCTAAGTACAACATATTTAGGCAAAACAACTTGTAACAACTTCTTTAATAAATCTGGTAACTACTGAGCATTATCCCACGCCTAGGCAAGCCTTAGGTTATTAAGGGTGTTAAAACTGGAAATACGCTTCTTTTATGTGTACTGCCTAACTATCAACAGGTTAAAATCAGTAAGCAAAATTGATAAAGACTTCCTCTCTAAGTTATGAAATCAAATCTATTTTCTTTGTCATTTTAAAATCACCTAGATGCCATATTTTAGGATCCTGAATTTAAAGCTTAGACCTTAACTGTGTTTGAGTCATGCTGCTTATTTGCCTTATCTGTAGAGGTACCTGAGCCTTTCTCTGTTTATATGTTTATCCCCCTAATTACAGTCCTATATGTTCTTGCTTGTTGCTTAGTATTTTGCCATTAAACCTGAGGGTCTGCCTAGAACCTCCCTCATAGGATAGAAGTCCTAAACTCCTCTAGGGCTATTAGGTAGGGACGGGTAACAACATGCAATAACGATCGTTGACCAACACGCATTTTAATTACCTTTACGGGGTGGGAAGGGTAGATATGGATATGATGACCGGTGGGCTAATACCACGTGTAGCCCCTCTTTGAGGAGTGACATATCGGGTATTGCATTGATGTGATCCATATAACAAACAAACCTAGGACATTCCCTATCCCATATGCATGTTTAGAATATAATCCTTTCAAAATCTACAGCTATTAAATATTTTCAAACTTAGTAACACGTGTGTGCTTAGACTGTGAATCTTTCAAAACCATCTACTATTTAAAACATTAATTGCTTACTTACTGGCCGGGAACCACAGTTGTGGATTCTGAGGGGTTCCTAACACCTTCCCCTTAGGATAATTTCAAGCCCTTACCCTGTATCTGGTTATCAAACTTGTTTGTAAATGAACCCCCCCCCCCCAAATGGGTGCCCTAACGCACCTTAACTCGTTAGATGGAGAATCTTCAAACTTGCAAACCCCTTCCCAAGAGGAAACGAGTTGTCCCAACAATGTCAAAAACCCTTGACCGATCCCGAAAGGGATTTGGAAAAAGGGGGCGCGACACAAAGGAAGGCAGAAGATTAGCCTTATGCAAATGGAGGAATGTAGAGATTACCCTTATGCAAAAGAATAAACAGCAGATGATAGTAGGATCTCTTAGCTGGTAGAAGATTGCGCTATAGCGATTGTTGTGAGATTTATGACTGTATAGCATTCTTATCTTTGTGTTGATAGCAAATGTCGGCAAGTGCGATGGTTTGAGAATTGTGACTTTGAACATGTTTGTTCTTTGTTCCTGCATCCAAAGAAAAATCGTGAGTTCTGTAGATGGGGAGGTTGGTTCGTATCCCCGCTGGCTCTTCTTGCCTTGTTCTGCTTGGTCTGATGATCCTGTTTATATCATCGGGGTAGCATTTGCAGAACAGAGCTATTTTATGAAAGCAAGCATTCACACTTTCGAAAGACATAGTATAAAATATATATTTTAAAAAATTTAGATGAACCGACGACCGTGACACGGTTCAAGACATTGCAAGCTCTCATGCTACGGAATTTTGAGGTTCCTCCTCAAAATTTTGCCCCAGTTAGATGGTTGATGACTCTGGCTGTTGCGTATGCTGCGATCGGCTGAACTCGCTTCAGAATTTTGAGGGTCCTCCTCAAAATTCTGCCCCAGTTTCCAATTGGGGGGAAATGTGATTTTTATTGAATTGTGACCGAATTCATAGGGCTACCTACGTATCCCCTCTTAAACGGGAATCGGGTCAAGCATAGTTCAATTTACATCATGTGAGGAATAACATAAATAATTACACATAGTAGCGTTTGACTATATCTGAATTGATTGGCTTCGACCGGACTTCTCCGTCCATTTCTGCGAGTATAAGAGATCCTCCTATCAATACTCGGTGAACCATATACGGACCTTGCCAGTTGGGAGAGAATTTGCCTTTATCTTCATTTTGATGTGGAATGATCTTCTTTAACATTAGCTGCCCCGGTGTGAACTGTCTTGGCTTGACTCTTTTGTTAAAATCTCTGGACAATCTATTCCGATAGAGTTGACCATGACATATTGCATTCATCATTTTCCCATCTATGAGGGCTAATTGCTCATAACGACTCTTTGTCTATTCTGCGTCGCAGAGATCAGCTTCTTGTATGATTCTTAGGGAAAAAATCTCCACTTCGGCAGGAATAACAGCTTCCGTACCATAAACCAGCAAGTAGGGGGTTGCCCTAGTTGACGTATGGACTGTGGTGCGGTATCCCAGTGTCACGACCTGAAATCCCACCTTCAGGCCGTGATGGCGCCTAACGTTGCACCCGCTAGACAAGCCAACATTTGAACTAAGTAAACTCATTTACAACTAAAATGAACAAGATAACTAATGCAACAGTAGTCAACAATATGAAAGTTAACTAAGTTCAAAATAATATAGCCAGCTTCAAAAATAAAACCGATAAATATAACCCAGAACTTGTGTCACATACTCACGAACTGTCTATGAGATTACTAAATACAATGGTCTGAAAATAAGTACATATGACTGTCTTTGAAACTATAGGATAAGACAGAACTGAAAAAGAAGGGTAGAAGGTGACGCCAAGGCCCACGAACGTCTGCGGATCTACCTCGATGTCTCCTTAATAGACTGATGGAATGCTCCCTCCGTCAGTGCCCACCGGGTCCGGCTGCGTAATCTGCACAACATAAAGAAGTGCAGGTGCAGCATCAGTACAACCGACCCCATGTACTGAGTATGTGCCGAGCCTAACCTCGGCAAAGTAGTGACGAGGCTAGGATCGACAACAATATATATACATGTACGATTCTGCATAATAACAGGAAAATATCGACGGAAAAATACAAGTAAATACATATACGGGGAGAACATGCTAGGGATAAAAGGGACAACAGATTCTAGCATAGTAGAAAAGGGTAACAACTGAAATGTAAAAGTAAAAGTAGGAATTTAACGTCTCAGAACAGATTGTGAACAACAAAAGGCACGATATGTCCCCTCGTGCATAATCTCACAATCACTCGACACAGAATGTCTCCTCGTGCATATATATATATAGAAAAATCACTCGGCACGGGATGTCCCCTCATGCAATAAATAATACACAATCGGTACGGAATGTCCCCTCGTGCAATAAATAATAAACAATCAGCACGACATGTCCCCTCGTGCGATAAATAATAAACACTCGGCACATCATGTCTCCTCGTGCATATATAATAACACTCGGTACGGAATGTCCCCTCGTGCAATAAATAATAAACAATCAGCACGACATGTCCCCTCGTGCGATAAATAATAAACACTCGGCACATCATGTCTCCTCGTGCAATAAACAATACACAATCGGCACGGAATATCCCCTCGTGCAATAAATAATACATAATCGGCACGGAATGTCCCCTCGTGCAATAAATAATAAACAATCGGCACGGAATGTCCCCTCGTGCAATAAATAATAAACAATCGGCACGGAATGTCCCCTCGTGCAATAAATAATAAACAATCAGCACATCATGTCCCCTCGTACGATAAATAATAAACACTCGGCACGACATGTCCCCTCGTGCAATAAACAATACACAATCGGCACGGAATGTCCCCTCGTGCAATAAATAATACACAATCAGCACGGAATGTCCCCTCGTGCAATAAATAATAAAGAATCGGCACGGAATGTCCCCTCGTGCGATAAATATAATAATAATAACAAAAACAATAATATAATGTGAAAACTAACAATAAGAAATCTCAAGTGTACATAAATACTCAATAAAATTCTATCGTCCTGGCAAGGGACTCATTTATAACCAAACTCGCTCAGAAGTGTAATTTCAACAGTAAGAGCCTCAACTGAACAATTAGTCAATGATTCCCCACGTCATGAAACAACATCAATGTATCACTTCTAAATCACCAATTATTCACAGTACAACAAATATCAAGAATACTGTATAATTCATCACAATTGACTCACGGGCATGCTTAACCGCAACATATAGGTACTCGTCACCTCACCTATACGTTGGACATGAATTACACATAGAAAATAAGACTCCATACCTATTCCCTCAAGCTAAGGTTAGGCCAGACACTTACCTCGGCTCCAAAATGCAAGTCAAGCCTCAATCACATCCTTTCCTCTCGAATCCAACCCCGAATCGATAATGTCTAGACATAATTGATTTATTAACATCAATAATTACTCAATAAACCATTTCTAGAGTCTAATTATACATTTTCTATCACCCTCCCAAAAAATACCAAAATTCGACCCCGGGCCCTCACGCTCGAATCCCGAAAATTCTCGAAGGAATCACTCACCCATATTCTAAGGATCATTAATATGAAGTTTCCACTTTAATTCATAGCATTAAACGGACAATACGCAAATTTTCTCAAGAACCCTAAATTTACTACCCAATTCTTGATTTTTCATCAATTCAGTAGGTAATCCCATTAATAATTCATGCATGAAACTAGTATTAGGAAGGAATTAACTTACCTTAACAGTAACTAGGTCGTGGTGTGTTCTTCCCAGGCTCACAAGTCTCTAATGGTGGAGGAAAAATGAATGAGATGAAGAAATCCCGGATTTTAAAGATTATGCATTGCCTGGCCTACAGGGATTCCGCACATGCGGTCTCGCTCCTGCGAGTTGGGGCTCGCACCTACGGAACTGGACGAGTGGGGCTGGGGTCGCACCTGCGGAGGGATTACCGCACCTGCGAGAATGGGGGACCTCACCTGGGGTCGCACCTGCGATTCTTGGGACCCTAGGAGCGGTCCCACACCTGCGATTGGGCTACCGCTCCTGCGGTCACACCAGATCAGGTGCAGCAGCAGTTGCATCAGCTGGTTTTTAGCACCGTTTGGTACCCGGGAGACACCTGGGCCAACCCGAGACCCCGTCCAAATATACCAACAAGTCCTAAATTATAATACGGACTCGCTCGAGCCTTCGGAACACCCAAAACAATGCTAAATCTCAAAATAACATCCCAAAACCCCTAAAACAATAACTTAAGAAACTTCAAGTTCTTGATTTCTATATCGATGCACCGGACCGACCCATACAATTCGGAATGTCATCAAATTTTTGCAGATAACCATATTACACATGTTCCGGGCTCCGGAACCATAATACGGGTCCGGTAACGCAGCTTTCACATCAAAGTTCATTTTCAAAAGCCTTTATTATTTTCAGAAAACAATTTTCTTTAAAAATTCATTTCTCGGACTTGGGACCTCGGAATTCGATTCCGGGCACACGCCCAAGTCCCATATTTTCCTACGGACCCTCCGGGACTGTCAAATCACGGGTCCGGGTCCATTTACCAAGAATGTTGATCAAAGTCAACTTTATTCAATTAATTTTCATAAATTCAACTTTTTATCAAATTTCCAAACAAAGGCTTCCCAGCTACGCGCCCGGGCTGCGCACGCATATCGAGGTGAGATTAACAGAGGCTTTCGAGGTCTCGAAACACAGATTTTGTTAAATTTACACAGGATAACCTTTCGGGTCATCACAATCTCCACCTCTAAAACAAACGTTCGTCCTCGAACATACATAAAAAGGTACCTGAATCTGGGAAAAGGTGGGGATATTGGCTCTGCATATCGGACTCGGATTCCCAAGTAGCTGCCTCAACATGCTGACCTCTCCACTGAACACAAACTGAAGGATGACTCTTCGATCTCAATTGTCGCACCTGCAGGTCTAATATAGCTATTGGCTCCTCCTTGTAAGACAAATCCTGTTCCAACTGGACACCGCTGAAGTCAAGTACATGAGATGGATCCGTAATATACCTCCAGAGCATAGACACGTGGAATATCGGATGCACAGCTGACAAACTAGGAGGAAAGGCAAGTCTGTAGGCCACCTCTCCCACCTTATCCAAAATCTCAAAGAGACCAATGTACCTAGGGCTCAACTTGCCCTCCTTTCCGAACCTCATCACGCCCTTCATGGGCGACACTCGAAGAAATACCCGGTCTCCTATCATAAAGGCAAATTCTCGAACTCTATGATCCGCATAACTCTTCTGCCTAGACTGAGCTGTATGAAGTCTATCCTGAATGATCTTCACCTTTTCCAAGGCATCCTGGACTAACTCAAAACCCAACAATCTAGCCTCTCCTGGCTCAAACCATCCGACTGGAGACCGACACCGTCTACCATACAACGCCTTGTACGGGGCCATCTGAATGCTCGACTGATAGTTGTTGTTGTAGGCAAACTCAGCTAAAGGCAAGAACTGGTCCCATGAACAACCAAAATCAATAACACAAGCCCGCAACATATCCTCCAAAATCTAAATAGTACGCTCGGATGGTCCGTCCGTCTGAGGATGAAATGTTGTGCTCAAATCAATCTGTGTGCCCAACTCTCACTGAAATACTCTCCAGAAATGGGAGGTAAACTGAGTACCTCTGTCTGATATAATGGATAAGGGCACACCATGCAATCGAACAATCTCTCTCATATATATCTTTGCCAACTTCTCCGCTGAATATGAAACTGATACCGGAATAAAGTGCGCTGACTTGGTCAGCCTATCCACAACAACCAAACCGCACCAAACATCCTCTGAGTCTGTGGGAGTCCAACTACAAAGTTCATGGTGATACGCTCCCACTTCCACTCAAGAAGCTAAATCTGCTGCATCAAACCACCGGGTCTTTGGTGCTCGTACTTAACCTGCTGACAGTTCAAGCACCGAGCTACATAAGCTATGATATCCTTCTTAATCCTCCGCCACCAATAGTGCTGCCGCATGTCCTGGTACATCTTTGCGGCGCCCGGATGGATGGAATACCGGGAACTATGGGCCTCCTGAAGAATCAACTCACGAATGCCATCAACATCAGGCACACAAATACGGCCTTGCATCCTCAGAACTCCCTCATCATCCACTGCGACCTTCTTGGCACCCCCGTGCCGCACCGTATCTCTAAGAGTACATAGATAACGATCATCTGAAGAACGGGCCATGGTATGGGCCAACACACTGTCAGTCTTAGAGACCTCCAACCTCACAAATCGGTTGGCTAAAGCCTGAACATCCAATACAAGAGGTCGCTCATCGGCTGATAAATAAGCTAGGTTACCCATACTGACTGACTTCCGGCTCAAAGCATCGGCCACCACATTGGCCTTTCCCGGATGGTAAAGAATGGTAATATCATAATCCTTCAGCAACTCTAACCATCTCCTCTGCCTCATGTTCAACTCCTTCTGTTTGAACAGATACTGCAGGCTCTTATGGTCCGTGAATACCTCACATGGAACCCCATACAGGTAGTGCCTCCAAATCTTAAACGTATGAACAATAGCTGCAAGCTCCAAATCATGAACCGGATAGTTCTTCTCATGAATCTTCAACTGACGAGAAGCATAGGCTATAACTTTTCCCTCCTGCATCAACATTGCGCCAAGTCCAACCCGTGAAGCATCACAATACACGGTATACGGTCCTTAACCTGTGGGCAACACTAACACTGCTGTCGTAGTCAAGGCTGTCTTGAGCTTCTGAAAGCTCGCCTCACACTCATCAGACCACCTGAACTGAGCACACTTCTGGGTCAACCTGGTCATCGGGGATGTGATAGATAAAAAGCCCTCCACAAATCACCGATAGTAACCTGCTAAGCCCAATAAACTCCGAATCTCTGTAGCTGAAGTGGGCCTAGGACAATCTCTAACTGCTGAAATCTTCTTGGGATCCACGTGAATAACCCTCTGATGAAACCACGTGGCCTAGAAATGCAACTGAACTCAACCAAAACTCACACTTGGAGAATTTGGCATACAACTGACTATTCCTCAGAGTCTGGAGGTCGACTCTAAGGTACTGCTCATGCTCCTCTTGTCTGTGAGAGTATATCAATATATCATCAATTAAAACAATAATGAACGAGTCCAAATATGTCCTGAACACCTAGTTCATCAACTCCATAAAAGCAGCGGGGGCATTTATCAACCCGAATGACATCACCAAGGACTCATAATGCCCATAACGAGGCGAAAGGTTGTCTTAGGAACATCAGATGCCCTAATCCTCAGCTGGTGGTAACCAGACCTCAAGTCTATCTTGGAAAACACTGTAGCACCCTGAAGCTAGTCAAATAGATCATCAATCCTTGGCAGAGGATACTTATTCTTAATAGTAACCTTGTTCAGCTGCCGATAGTCAATACACATCCTCATTGAGCCATCTTTCTTCTTAACGAACAACACTGGAGCACCTCAAGGAATAACACTAGGCCTAATGAAGCCTTTATCCAACAGATCCTGCAACTGCTCCTTCAATTCCTTCAACTCTGGCGGGGCCATACGATACGGCGAAATAGAAATGGGCTGAGTGCCCTGAGCCACCTCAATACAAAAATCAATATCCCTATCGGGTGGCATACCCGGCAGGTCAGCAGGGAAAACCTCTGAATACTCACGAACCATAGGCACAGACTCCATAGGAGGAACCTTAGCACTAGAATCATGAACATAGGCCAGATAGGTCAAACAACGCTTATCGACCATGTGCCGAGCCTTCATATATGAAATAACTCTACAAGACGAATGACTAGGAGTCCCCCTCCACTCCAAACGAGGCACACCTGGCAAGGCCAAGGTCACTGTCTTGGCATGACAGTCCAGAATAGCATGATAGGGGGATAACCAATCCATCCCCAATATAACATCAAAGTCAACCATATCAAGAAGCAACAGATCAACCTGAGTCTCAAGACTACCAATAAGTACTATGCAAGCATGGTAGACTCGATCTACCACTATAGAATCACCCACCGGTGTAGACACATGCACAGTAGTACTCAAGGAGTCACGTGCATACTCAAATAAGGGGCAAAATATGAAGACACATAGGAGAATGTAGAACTGGAACCGTACCTGTAATAACTGCATCAGAAGCCTCAGCGTCAGGCCTAGCAGGAAAAGCATAACACCGGGGCTGAGCCCCTCCAACCTGAAAAGCACTGGGTTGACCTACTACGGCCTGACCTCTACCTCTCGTGGCATGCCCTCCACCTCTATGAGTCTGACCTCCACCTCTAGCACCACGACCACCACCCCTAGCTGGCTGAAGGGGTGGGGATGCACCTGATGCGGGAACCATGGCACGGGAACCCTGATACTGAGACCCACCAAAACCTCGGGGGTAGAACCTTGAGATGTGCCCCGAACTGCCACAAGTGTAGCAAGTCTTCAGCTGCTGAGAATAATTACTCTGGAACTGTCCCTGGCGACCAGAATGACAACCCTGAAGACTCTAAATCAGCGGTGCACTGATGGGAGCTGATGATGCACTACGGGATACCTGGAGTGCCGACTGATAAGGCCTAGGGGGATGAGCTATACCAACGGAATCTCTGCCTCCAGATGAGGCACCACTGAAATGGCCGAAGTGACGAGGTCTCTTGTCAGACCCCTGACCACCACCCTGGGATAATACCATCTCAATGCGTCTGACCACATCGGCTGCATCCTAAAAGGAGATATCAGTACCTGTCTCCCTGGCCATCTGAAGTATGATAGGCTGAGCCAGACCCTCAATAAATCTCTGAACCCTCTCCTGATCGGTGGGGAGTATCATAATACCATGCCTTGCTAGAGTAATGAACATGGTCTCGTACTGAGTGACAGACATAGATCCCTGTTAGAGACGCTCTAACCGCCTCCGAAGATCCTCTCTCTGAGTAACTGGAAGGAACTTCCCCAAGAATAACTCAGAGAACTGAGCCCAAGTCAAAGGCGCAGACCCAGCTAGTCCGGTCAAGAAGAAATCCCTCCACCAAGTCTTGGCGGTGCCAGAAAGTCAACTCCATTGGACTCCACAATGCCCATGTTCCGAAGAACCTCATAACAATTGTCTAAATAATCCTGGGGATCCTCTGATGGTGCACCAGTAAATGTAGTAGTGAATAACTTGGTGAACCGATCCAACCTCTGTAGAGCATCTGCTGACATGGCTGCTCCCTTAACTGCTGGTGCCACAATAGCCGGCTGAACTACTTCGGTTGTCTGAGGTGCCGGAGTCTGGAGCTGAGTGGCGAACTGCTCTAGGGTGTGGATAACAGGAGTCTGTGTCCCTCCCCCAGTGTGAGAACCACTTGGTGCAGTAGGAAGAAGACCGGCCTAAGCCACACTCTCCATGAGTCCCACTAAGCAGACTAGAGCATCCTGAAGCACCGGGGTAGCAATGAACCCCTCTGGGACCTGAGCTGGTCCAACTGGGACTGTCTGGGTAGGAACCTCACCAGCTATGTCTACATGTGGGTCATCTACTGGGGATGCTGCTCTAGGCTGAACCCTGCCCCTGCCTCGGCCTCGGCCCCTCGTAGGAGCTACAATAGGAGGATCAGGCTGCTGGCCGGTCGATGAGGAAGCATGCGTCCTCGCCATTTGCGAGAGGGTAGAATAGAGACTCAATTAGTATCTAGAAGTCAAATAGCACGACAGAGAATGAAGGATATGAAGTTATTCCCAACTTTGCAGCCTCTGGGGGATAAATACAGACGTCTCTGTGACTATCCCTCAGACTCTACCAAGTTGTCCGTGAGTTGTGAGACCTAAGTAACCTAGTTCTCTGATACCAACTTGTCACGACCCGAAATCCCACCTTCAGGCTGTGATGGCGCCTAATGTTGCACCCGCTAGACAAGACAACGTTTGAACTAAGTAAACTCATTTACAACTAAAATGAATAAGATAACTAATGCAACGTTAGTCAACAATATGAAAGTTAACTAAGTTCAAAATAATATAGCAAGCTTCGAAAATAAAACACATAAATATAACCCAGAACTGGTGTCACATACTCACGAACTGTTTATGAGATTACTAAATACAATGGTCTGAAAATAAGTACATATGACTGTCTTTGAAACTATAGGATAAGACAGAACTGAAAGAGAAGGGTAGAAGGTGACGCCAAGGCCCACGAACGTCTGCGGGTCTACCTCGATGTCTCATGAATGGACTGATGGAATGCTCCCTCAGTCAATGCCCACCGGGTCCGGCTGCGTAATTTTCACAACTTAAAGAAGTGCAGGTCCAGCATCAGTACAACCGACCCCATGTATTGAGTATGTGCCGAGCCTAACCTCGGCGGAGTAGTGACGAGGCTAGGACCGACAACAATATATATACCTATACAATTCTACATAATAACAGGAAAATATCGACGGAAATAAACAAGTAAATACATATACGGGTAGAACATGTTGGGTATAAAAGGGACGACAAATACTAGCATAGTAGAACAGGGTAACAACTGAAATGTAAAAGTAAAAGCAGGAATTTAACGTGTCAGAACAGATTGTGAACAACAAAAGGCACGACATGTCCCCTCGTGCATAATCTCACAATAACTCGGCATGGAATGTCCCCTCGTGCATATATATAGAAAAATCACTAGGCACTAAATGTCCCCTCGTGCAATAAATAATACACAATCGGCACTGAATGTCCCCTCGTGCAATAAATAATAAAAATCGGCACGACATGTCCCCTCGTGCGATAAATAATAAACACTCGGCACGACATGTCCCCTCGTGCAATAAACAATACACAATCGGCACGGAATGTCCCCTCGTGCAATAAATAATACACAATCGGCATTGAATGTCCCCTCGTGCAATAAATAATAAACAATCGGCACGGAATGTCCCCTCGTGCAATAAATAATAAACAATCGGCACGGCATGTCCCCTCGTGCGATAAATAATAAACACTCGGCACGACATGTCCCCTCGTGCAATAAACAATACACAATCGGCACAGATTGTCCCCTCGTGCAATAAATAATACACAATCGGCACGGAATATCCCCTCGTGCAATAAATAATAAACAATCGGCACGGAATGTCCTCTCGTGAGATAAATAATAATAATAGTAATAAAAAAAATATAATGTGAAAACTAACAATAAGAAATCTCAAGTGTACAGAAATACTCAATAAAATTCTATCGTCCCGGTAAGGTACTCAGCTATAACCAAACTCGCTCAGAAGTGTAATTTCAATAGTAAGAACCTCAACTGAACAATTAGTCAATGATTCCCCACGTCATGAAACAACATCAATGTATCATCACCAATTATTCATAGTGCAGAGAATATCAAGAACACGGTATAATTCATCACAATTGACTCACGGGCATGCTTGACCGCAACATATAGGTACGCGTCACCTCACCTATACGTTGGACATGAATTACATATAGAAAATAAGACTCCATACCTATTCCCTCAAGCTAAGGTTAGGCCAGACACTTACCTCGGCTCAAATATGCAAGTCAAGCCTCAATCACAACCTTTCCTTTCGAATCCAACCCTGAATCGATAATATCAGGACATAATTGATTTATTAACATCAATAATTACTCAATAAACCATTTCCAGAGCCTACTTATACATTTTCTATCATCCTCCCAAAAATACCAAAATTCGACCCCGGGCCCTCATGCTCGAATCCCGAAAATTCTCGAAGGAATCACTTACCCATAGCCTAGGGATCATTAATATGAAGTTTCCACTTGAAGTCAAAGCATTAAACGGACAATACGCAAATTTTCTCAAGAACCCTAAATTTACTACCCAATTCTTGATTTTTCATCAATTAAGTAGGTACTCCCATTAATAATTAATGCATGAAACTAGTATTAGGAAGGAATTAACTTACCTTAACAGTAGCTAGGTCGTGGTGTGTTCTTCCCAAGCTGACAAGTCTCAAATGGTGGAGGAAAAATAAATGAGATGAAGAAATCCCGGATTTTAAAGATTATGCACTGCCTAGCCTACACGGATTCCGCACCTGCGGCTTTCTATATGATAAATGCCCTAACGCTACACATGTTGGCTTTGTTTTGCTCCTCTTTGGTGCTTTAATTGTTATCATAACAGAAGGTGGTTTGTTTGTCGCGTTCTAGTGAGTCATCTGTACAACTCAAGGTCAAAGCGTCAGACAGTCATGACTACCAAAGACACAGACACAGGAGTTGTGGACCTGACGAGGGAAATTGTTGAATCAGAATCGGAACTGAAAGAGGAGCTCCGAAGGGTAAAACATCAGATGAAAAAAATGTTTCAGGCCTGGGTTAAAGAATACCCCCACCTTCATTCCCTACCAGCTATGCAGAAAACCCTGCTTCCATTCCACCACTGTCCCAAGCCCGGATGCCCAATACCGTTGACCTTTCCCTGCAACACGCACCAGGCTTCACCCCTTACCACTCCTACCCTGGCACTTCGTCTCAAACTTTTCATGACCCACCAACCAAAACAACCTCATACCTTGCTCCGACATCTTCTCCAATTTTTGTACCCCCTCCACAAGTCACCCTCCACCAATCCTCTAGTGAGCCCGCGTTCCAAGATCCACATACCTAATTGTCACGACCTAGAATCTTAATCCGGGTCGTGATGGCGCCCAACGACGGGGTTAGGCAAGCCAACACAAATTACACTCAGTGTTACCCTTCCCATCTAATTAAACGAGTCAACATTTACAAATTTTAAACAGTTAAACATGATGATAGCTTGACATGGAAATAAAACATATGCATACCTGTACAACCCAAACCCAAAATATACATACACTACGCGTGTGTGCCAGGAACTAGTGTCACGAGTGTCACGGGCAACTACTAAATATACAATGACCACAATATATACAGAGTCTCAGTCTGAATGGAACGGACAGAGAATATAACAAAAGAACTCCAGGGTGCTGCTAGGAAGTCGCCGGGAAAGAAGCTCACCGTGAAGTATGACCACGCTATCAATATCTAGCACCAGCCTGATAATCAGACGTACCAGCCTCCAGACCGGTACAGTCAAGTACAGAAAAGAAAAGAAAGTGCAGCATGATTACATATTAAATAAATATGTACCCAGTGAGTATTCCGCCTAAACTCGAAGAAGTAGTGACGAGAGGTCGACTCGATACTCACTAAGGTCCAGCAGTAATAACATATGATAGAATATAATGAAATACAGAAGGCATGTCAGGGAAATAAGTAACAAGTATATATATCAAGAGCAGAAATCCAAACAATTGTTGAACTAAACAATAAAGCACTTTCAAGGGTAAGACCACCGAACGAAACAATAGTCACAAATTCTTAGATCTGCCGTGGCGTACGGCCCGCTCCCATAAGGTATCTTCTAAACACGTCGTGGCGTACGGCCCGATCCCATATGTATCTAAAGTATTTCTCAACACTGATGTGGCGTACGGCCCAATCCCATATATATATATATCACAATTACTTCTCAACACTGTCGTGGCGTACGGCCTGATCCCATATATATTCAATTACTTTCAACACTGACGTGGCGTACGGCCCGATCCCATATATTTCACAATTTCTTTTCAACTTTGCCATAGCGTACGGCCCGATACCAAATAGACACAATCACTCTCAAACCTGCCATGGCGTACGGCCCGATCCCAATATCTTACAATACTTACTTTCCATAACAAATTCCTTGCCATTCAACAATTTTTCCATAAAGCCTCAGAGGAATAACACTATGCAAAACATAATTTCATAGTACATATGGCGTCACAATAAATCATATAAAGCATTACAAGAAAAACATATCAGGCATTACGAGAAAAACATATAAGGCATTACGAGAAAAGCATATAAGGCATTACGAGCAAGCATACAAGGCATGACGTGGGCCTAACTACCCGGACATAATAATAATAGCCGCTACGTACGGACTCTCGTCACTTGGCGCGTACGTAGCCCCCAAACAATTTACACATAGCATATACAACACCTATGGGGACAATTCCCTCTTACAAGGTTTGAAAGGAGACTCACCTCGTGTCGAATCCACCCTTCGGACCACAATTGCGCCTGAAACTCCGAACTCTACACTCGAGGACTCGCAACTAGCCAAAAGGTATACAATAACATCAATGCATGCACAATGCGGGAAATTACCCTAGTTATTTACAAAAATCGCTATTCTTGAAGAATTTCCAAATTCCAACCCCGGTCCCGCATGTTCAAATTCCGAAAATTCTCGAAGGGATCACTCACCCATAGCCTAAGGATCATTAATGTGTGATTTCTACTTGAATTCATGGCCTTAAATGGAAAATCACAAAGTCCTCAAGAATCCTAAAATTACTACCTAATTCTATGATTTTTGATAATTTAGTAGGGAATTTAACTAGGAACTAATGTTTGAAACTAGTGTTAAATAGGGAATTTACTTACCTCAAGTACTAGGTTGAAGGCCCTATTGGACGCTCTCAAATAACACAAGGAAGAAGATGGAAATGGAAAGAATAACTTAAATCCCGTATATAAACTACCCTGACCAGATGTCCCTTCATCGCGAACACGACAGGGGCATCGCGTCCGCAAAGGCCTCAAAAGGCCCTTCTATGCGAACGCGAGAGAGAGAGCCTGCGAACGCGGTGGCTAGCTGGGCTAGACCTTCACGAATGTGGTTGGACGGGGGTGAACGCGAAGACAAATGGTAGCTGGGCCAGCCCAATTGGCTGGACCCTATGCGAATGCGACGGAGGGCCCGCGAGCGCGGAGGCTAGCTGGGCTAGACCTTCGCGAACGCGACTGGAAGGGTGCGAACGCGAAGGCCAGGGGGCCCAACCCATCGCGAACGCGAGCTGGGGGAACGTGAACACGTAGAGCATCCGTATCCCCTGCCCAATTCCTTCTTCGCGAATGTAGCCACCCTCCCACGAACGCGAAGAAAGAAACCAGATACATAAAATTCTGGTTTTTTTCCAACTTAGCTCCCGGGGGTCCAAAACTCACCCGAGCTCCTCGGGACCCCGTGGAAAAGCACCGGAAAGTCTGTATTCATGACACGGACTCGTTCGAACTTCCGGAATGAGAAAAACAACAACGAAACTCAAAACTCGATCCCAAAACCAAATTAAATCAAAACTTAAGAACTTGAAACTCTAGAATTCACTTCAATGTACCGTACTGGTATATACTACTCGGAATGATTTCAAATTTTGCAGACAAGTCATTCCTGACATAACGGAACTATCCCCGGTCTCGGAACTTCATTCGGACCTCGGGAACACAAAATCACATTTCAAGCCAAATTCTAAATTCTTTAAAAATCCTCAAAACTTCATTAACTCCAATTTCTCATTTTGATCTGAAACCAATCAAATCCATTTCTTACCAAATTTCTCAGATAACTTAAATAACACATACTGAACATGTTCCGGGCTCCAAAATCATAATACGGGCCCGGCAGCATAGGTTTCACATCAAGGTTCATGTTCATAAGCCTTTAATATTTTCATAAAATAATTTTCTTTAAAAATTCATTTCTCGGACTTGGGTCCTCAGAATTTGATTTCGGGCATACGCCCAAGTTCCATATTTTCCTACGGACCTTCCGGGACCGTCGGATCACGGATCCGAGTTCGTTTACCAAAAATGTTGACCAGAGTCAACTTTATTCAATTAATTTTCATAAATTTAACTCTTAATCAAGTTTTCACATAAAGGCTTCCCGGCTACGCGCCCGAGCTGCGCACGCACATCGAGATGAGATTAACTGAGGCTTTCGGGGCCTCGGAACACATTCATAATTAACTTTACATAAGATGACCCCTTTGGGTCATCACATTAATACTATGCTCCTGAACCCACCTTCAAAGTCCCAGATCCATACTCCTACACTCCTCACTTTGAGCCTCATGCTGAAACTGAGAAAACACCCAAGAAACTGGAGCAAGAGGAGATATTTAGGAAAGTAAAGAGTTTGGAGAAATCATTGAGAAATATGCAAGGGTTAGGAAGCCAAGTGAGTGTGGCTTATAAGGATTTGTGTTTGTTCCCTGATGTCCAGCTGCCTGTTGGGTTCAAGATGCCCAAGTTTGACTTGTATGACGTACATGGGGATCCTGTAGCTCATCTGAGAGGTTACTGCAGTAAAATGAGAGGCGCCGGGGGAAAAGACGAAGTATTGATGGCATACTTCAGTCAGAGTCTGAGTGGGGCAGCTTTAGAATGGTACACCCGCCAGGATGCCAACAAGTGGTATACTTGGGACGATATGGCTCTGGCTTTTGCTCGGCATTTCCATTACAATATAGACATTGTCCCAGATCGCCTATGTTTGACCAAGGTGGAAAAGAGGCCTAATGAAAGCTTTAGGGAATATGGGCTCATATGATGAGAGCAAGCTGCTCGAGTCAATCCACCGATGGAAGAAGCCGAGATGGTTCAGTACTTTATTCAAGCTCAAGAGCCTACTTACTTTGGGCATTTGATCTCGGTTGTGGGTAAACCTTTTAATGATGTGGTGAAAATGGGATAAATTGTAGAAGATGGGCTGAACTTAAGCAAGATCATGAGCTACTCTGCTTTAAAAGCCACAACACAAGAAATTCAAAATGACACAGGATGCTTGCGGGGTCAAAAGGAACATAATAATGTCGCCATGATTGTCTCAAGATCACGACATAGCCCAATGGGTCCTCCTCATCAATATACTCAACCTCAACCCCGGCCTCAACCCCCAAACCTATCCCCGAACTCCACATAATCCACCTCAGTATTATCCTACAAACAATGTCCGGTCATCTGTCCAACCATTGGGTCACTCCTTATGGCTAGTGTTAGCACCGCATAATGCACTCCAGTCTTCACAATATTCCCGAGCACCCAATAACCCTAGAAAGCAGGGGCATAGGGAACCCTAGTCTCCTCTCGCCGGTCGTTGGCTCTCCGGTAACAATGGTGGTTCCACCACCATCCCTAGCCTCCATGGCTCCCTCACATGCCGGATCCTTGCTACCTTGAGGTCCTCAAGAAGACTCGAGGCTATTCAACTCACACCCATGGTCTTTTCATGTCGTTCTCAGGCCACCCTTGGCCGTCCGAGTAAGACCTTTCTATTTTCCAGCTAGATCCATGGCTTCTAAGCTAGAATATCTCTATCTCTGGGTTATCTCTCTCTGAAACCCTAACTCATCTCTTGGCTCTTCAAGATCTGTAACAGATCTGAGTATATTTTGAGTTGTTCTACTGTTTTCCCTAAGGATCTTCCCAATTTTTAAAACGTCCCTTCATCTTAAAAACTAGGGTTTCTTAACTCCTTTTCAAAATAACTTTTCCTCTTATTTTCAGTATTATTCTATGATTTTTACTATGTTTAAACGCTTTATTTATGCTTTTCCCTTTTACTTGATTAACTGTGTTAAAAAAAACCTAAGTCTTTTGGTCTTAATCTTGAGTTTTGAGAAGTGTCCTTGCTTATTTGTTCGCATGTCTGTTATTCATGAATACACTCTGAGTTTCTGTGATTTTACCCTATTATGTCCATTAGGGTTTCTGATATTTTGCGTCTTCTGCTTATATTATGTTTATTTTGTTAATTCCTCTAATCAGTACTATTTTTTTAGTTGAATCCCTGATTCTATGTGGTTTTTACTTTACTATGCTTATTAGGGTTTTTTATTTTACTCCTTCTTTCCTATGTTGTGTTTATCTCACTTATTCTCAGAAGTTTGTGTTAATTCCCCTAATCAGTACTATGTTCTAGTTTGAATCCCTGATTTTTTGTGGTGTTTACTTTACCATGCTTATTAGGGTTTCCGATTTTTTGCTTCTCCCTGCCTATATTTTCCGTCATTTGTGGTACATTCCTTTAGTTAATACTACTCCTATTCGAATCCCTAATTTCCTGTAAGTGATACCTTCACTAATCTCTTGTGATAATCGCCTTACTGATTTCCAATCTCTAAGTTATTTTCTTGCCTTATTTTATGGCCGACTATGCTGTCAAATAGATTCTTATGTTATTTTCTTAATTAGAATATTATGTACCTAGCCTTAATTGCTTACTTTCTACCCATACTGTGCTGAAATTGTTTCCTTATGTGTTATATTCCTGTCTTATGTGATCTCCTTCCTTATTTGTCTTTACTGTTTGAAGTTAACTCCCTTAATTGAGGAGTACTTACATTGATTTTATACTAATTGATACCTAGTTCCATAATTGCTGCGTGACTTTGATTCTTACCTTATTATTCTACCTAGTTTCAAACAATATATATATATATGCTCTCTCATTAACACAAACACACGAACACATTGGTTCTAACTATCTCTCACACAAGAAACTCCTCTTCTTTCTTTTCTCTAGTTACTTGCTATTGTTCTAAGTTAGCCGGCTGTAAGCCAAGGCTGATTACTATGATCTCTTGCTCATCACTGTTTATTATCTCTCTACTGGTATGTCCTGATTTCAATTCAAGTCCCAAAAATAATATGTTTCTTTTTACTACTTCAGTTCATCATGTTCCTAATTTGTTTCTAGCTATGATTTTGTTGTTCAGCATGCAATTAACCTCTTCACATTGTTGCTTCATCTAATTATGCTAGCCATGTCTTACTTCTTTAGGATCAGCATGCTCTTATGAATCTGTAACCAGTTTCTATGGGACTTTACTCTGTTTGATGCTTGTATATTGTTGCCTAGTTCTAGTATGCACCTATTGGGATATTGTCCCAAGTTGTCTTAATGTTATGCTCAATTATGTTTAGTATAAAATCTTATACTCTACTATCTCCCAACCCCCATGAACCCCCTAAAGCATCTATGATTCTGTAAATGTGTTTAATTAACACTCCTGAATCCATGTCTTACTACTTGCACCAAGTGCAAAGGACTTCTATATGTTATGTGTTTACCATACATGCTATATTTGTCCCCAATCCCCAATTACCCCTATGTGAATTTTGGTTCTTTGAATGTTGCTGAACCTGTTTTGGCCCTGTGTTTGTTGTTTGATTACCCCAATTCTTGTCAAAAGTTGTTTAGTAAACAACTCTCTTATTTACAAAACTATTTCAACTAAGTCTATTTCAACACTATTTTCCTACTAAAAACCTTTTCAAAACTATGTCAAGCACTCTCACTCTACTCTTAGGTCCTTAAGTTCTGCCCCTCCAATGTGTGACTGCTTAGGGATCCCTATGAGATCCCTCTGAACTATGATGCATTGGATCTGGCTCTTCCACACTGCACTTACTCAGTTATGGTTGTGAAATCTGGGTGTGAGCACTGCTCGGGATCCCTTAGGGTCCTTAGGGAACTCTGACATACCCGGATATGAGAAAGGCTATAAAACACTTGGCATATGAGGCCCTGGGCAGGTTTTGGTAATCTGGGCCTGTTTTCAGGCTCCCTATAGTATAACTTCTTCTTTTCTTTTTTACTTATGTAATTCATTCAAATACTGGTCGTAATAATTATTGCAACGAATATTAGGGTTGGCTAGTAAAAAGGAGAGGGTAGCTATATATTATAAATGTCAATGGGTAGATATCATGCTCTTAGGTTTACTGCTTCAGCATCTCATGTGACACTTATATATGTTTGTGATTATCTCTTAGAAATACTACTCCTAGGTTAATAAACAACATCGACACATGGATGTTACTCATGTGCATTCATAACTCATGCTCTTTGAAATCATGCCTTTATAAATTCTATCCCTTGCATTAGACACCATGTTCTTTAGGTTTACTGTTTCAGCATCTCAATTGACATTTATACATGTTCATCATTTAGAAATCCTGTTCTTAGGATAACTAATGTAGACTGCCTCCACATAAATCCTACTTAACAACCCAGTAACTCTTTGTGCATTTAGAACTCATGCCTTTAGGAATGATGTCATAACCATTCTGCATTTATATGTGCATAGTAGATACCATGTTCTAAGGTTTTGCTTAAAACACATAGTTAAACTACTGATTCATGAAAAGGACATTGGATGTCTCACATTTGATCCTCCTGTTTTAAATAAACTACTAATAATCCTTGTATTTTGTAACACTTAGAACAGCATGCCTTAGGTATAACAACTTCTAAATTGTTTAGTAACTCTGGTAATTATTGCGCATTATCCTACGCCTAGGCAAGTCTTAGGTATTCAACTCTTTATAAAACTGGAAAACTTCTTCTTTTGTGTTTACTGCTTAATGGCTAACAGGCTTAAAAATCAGTAGGCAAACTGATTAGAACCCCCGCTTCTGAGTTTATAAAAAAAAGCTGCATATCTTCTGTGTTTTGATACTCACTTAGACATCATGCCTTAGGATCTTGTCTAATAAAATGCCTTTGTGTGTGTTTGAGTCGTGCTGTGTATGTGCATTATCTGTGGAGGTAAATCTGAGCCTCTTAACTTCCTTTTCCTGCAGTTGTTTGTTAAAGTCCTACCTGTTCTTGCCTGCCGCTTAGAATTTTCTCCTTTTAAAAACCTTAGGGGTTATGTCTAGAACTGCCTGTATTAGAGGTCTTAAAATCCTCCAGGACCATTAAGAAGGGACGGGTAACAGCACGCATAGACATCGTTAAATAAAACTTGCTTCATAGCCGCTAAGGGGTGGGGTAAAGGGTAGATATGGATATGATGACTGGTGCGCAAATGCCACGTGTAGCCCCTCTCCTGAGGAGTAACTACCGGGCATTGTACTGATGTGATCCTATAGGATAAATAACCTAGGACTCCCTTATCCCTTACACATGTGTGTTTAGATTGAAAATCTTCTAAAAACCTTATACATGTGCTTAGACCTTAAATCTTTTTAACTTTAGCACATATGTGTGCTTAGACTGTGAACCTTTTTAAAACCTTATTTGTTTACGTATATGCCTTAATTGCCTACTTGTTTAAAATTCACAAAGCTTGTTAGGCCGGGAACCACAGTTGTGGACTTTGATGGGTGCCTAACACCTTCCCCTTGAAGTAATTTCAAGCCATTACCCAATCTCTGGTTATTCAACCTGTGTTATAAATGACCCATAGTAGGTGCCCTAATGCACCTTAATTCGTTAGGTGACGACTCTTCAACTCCTTACATACCCCTTTCCCAAAAGGAAACGAGTTGTCCCAATAATGTCAAAAACCCTGACCGATCCGAAAGGAGAGGAAAAAGGGGGAGTGACAGAAGGTAAAATGAATATATACCAAATGAAGTAAGGCGAATATATACATAAGGGAAATGAATATATACATCACATGGGAAAATATATACATACCAAAGGGAAAATATAGATAAAGAAAAAAAATAGTGTAATAGTTATTACATACCAAATGTCAATGTCAATCAAAATGAACCACCCCCCAAATGAAAATGAGGATTGTCCTCAATGCTAATGAAAAATAAGAACATGAAGGGGGTAGAGAGTAAAGAAAACTCCCTATGTGGTCTCAGTTTGCATAAGATCCTTAGCTTGTGTGGTGTCCTCAGCCTGCATGGGGTCCTCAACACCATCTGTTTCCTCTAATTGTATCTTAACATCTCTTGACTGAGGGACTACCGAGCTACTGAGCATCTGAATCAACTCCTCAGCAGTGGGTTTGGTTGCAGTCGACTCCTCAGACTGGCCGGTTGCTGACTCTTATGTTTCTGGCACTGCTACATGTGCTGCTGGGACTGACTGCTCCATGAGTAGGTCCAATGGAAGATCTCCGGCAAAAGAAATCTTCTCAACCTCCATGCTCAACTTGTCCGCCGGCTCCTTTGATGCCTGAGTCTTCCGCATCTTTTTCACCTGTTTCCCCAAATCCTTGATGATCTCTGCATGCGTATTAAGAGTCTCTAGGATTTTCTTCTGGTTGTCCAGAATTTTCTTCAATGATTCCTCCACTGACAGAGGTCCCTGAGGCTCTACTGGGGCTGATGACTGTGCTGCAACTACACTGGATATGGCAGTCAGTTTTGTGGTAGCTGCCTACATCTAGTTGTTGAGACTCGTCAGTGTTTGGGAGACTCGCAGCGCAGTCTGCGGGTAAGTAGATAAGGCCGACACTGAGAGTTGCACTGTAATTCTAGCTGAAGCATATGGTCTAGTGGATGAAGGAGGAATAGTTGATGTTTCGATAGAAGTACCGATTACTGTGGAGGGCTCAACAACTGAACCAATAGCCACTACTATGGGATCTTCAAACTGGCCAGTAGAGGTAGTAGCTTTACCCTTGAATTTAGGGTTGTCAGCTCCCTGGAGGCGGTACCATGAAAAAGGCTTCTTTGCCTTCACCTCTACATCAAAATGCCTCGATTCTACCCCTTGATCTTGGAAGGACTCTGTGAGGAAATTGGGGTAGGGATATGACCTCTCCTCTTTTTGGACGGCATTTGAAATGTTGTAGGACATCAAGGCTCCCACATTAATAGGATACTCGGACATGATGGAAGCCACTAACACTGCACGGTGAAGGGGAAGGACGTTTTCATGGAGGCATGGATCAAGACGGTTGCATAGGAATGTTTGCCACCCTTTTTCTTCAAAGTTTAGTGTGGCTCGGACTATCTGACCTCCTACTGTGAGCCATGTAGGTGTTTTACCTGGAATTGCTAGTATCTCTGCTAGCCACGGGCTAACTGCATCACCCATAGCTAGCTTTTCCAAATACTGTACCGCTTCTACCTCTTCAAATCCTACATATTGGTTCAGTGCATGGGCGTGAAAGCGTATTTTCAAATTCCTGACCTTCGTCACATTGGTACCCTTTTTGATGTGGGAAACATTGGCATAGAACTCTTTGACCAAGTATTCATTTTCATCTTGCATACGGGAGTTGAACCATTTCCATCCTTTTCGCTCTTCAAATTGCTTGAGAACATTTGGGTTGTGCTTGCTCAAATCCTTTGTCAAGAATTGTGACTCAAGAGTGAGAGACCTTTGGGACCACCATTCTCTGAATTTGGCATAGGCTTTTGCACTGACAAATTTGTCCTCTCATACCTCTAGCCTCCTTGATCTTTCCAAACCCGCAACCGTAGTATCACTCCCTCTCCCATCGTCCGGGGCCTCATCATCATCCAAGTTGATTGGAGTAGCTGTAGCAGGTAGGGGAGAGGGCTGAGATGCTTGACTACCCCCCTGCGAACCTTCAGACGAACTAGAGGAGGAAGTTGCTTCATTGACCAGGCGAAGTCTCTCGGGGAATTGTTGTGATTGAGCTTCCAGTTGTGCTTGCACCGAGTCACCCTCAGAAGCTTCCCCGGATGGGAGGTACTCACTGGTGTCTACGATTTCTGGAGGTGGTCTACTGAGTGTAGCTTTCTTGCTCAAGACCTTTTGGACTAAAAGTGGCATGTTGGGTTTTCCTTGACCCCGGCCTCGGGAGGGTTCTACCCTCCCTTTGGATATGTCTCCTCTGCCACGTGAATGAACCATTGTCTGCAACATACAAGTAGTGAAACTCAGTTAGAATTGGAGCTTGTAGAGTACATAGAATGAAGATTGAAATTACAGTACATGCTTCTCAGAAATGGGCAGTACGGACCGCACAAAAGTGAGTGCGGCCGCGGACTACCCAGTGCAGACCGCACAAAAATGAGTGCGGCCGCACAATATTATCAAGCACAAGTGCCCTAAACTTATATTTTTGCGAAACACCCAAAAATGTTGCGGCCGCAAACCCTAGTGTGGACCGCAAAAAAATGTGGCCGCATAATTCAAATTTACAGCGGCATTGACTTACGATTAACACAAGGGTTTTCACTAATTTGGCAAGATTTTTAGCAATTAAGCATGAAAAACTACTAACCCAAGCCCCATTAAGCATTTAAACACTACCCACATGATGCTAAGCAAGATTTAATCAACACTTGACCTTTTAGACGTGATCTTAACCCTAAATAAAAGGAAAACTAAAACAAAGAAAAAGAAAAAGAAAAAAAGAAGAACCTAAATCATTGAAATAAGCATACTAGTAATGAAGATGTAGCAGGAATTCAACACTTGATGAAAAGATTGAGAGCAAGGGAAATGTGCATTGTGCTTAGCTTAGTCTCAAAAGTTGAAGTGTGTAAAGTGTGAAAAGCTAAGGGAAGATCTATTTATACTCTGACGGACTGGCCCACCAACTTACTTGAGTGCAGCCACACAATTTTAGTTCGGTCCGCACTCTTTACCTGTTACTTGAATTTGTGGTGCAGTCCGCACAAAAACAATTGCGGCCGCATAATTCGTGCGATCCGCAAAATTTTAGGTGCGGCCATGAATCCTTAAGGATTTTTGTCACGCCAAACTTCAGGGACTTGACATTTTCCATCTCCAGTTGTGCGACTGCACACAGAATTGTGCGGCCGCAAAGTGCTTGTGCGGTCCGCACAGTTTCAATACTTAGCCAATTGTTTCCTTGCAAATTTCCTACAATGCACACCCATATTCTTGCATACACTACACAACTAGTTAGCCCAAAACAATGCCTAATCTAATAAAGAAAATCAAGAGAAAGCAAAACACACGGGTTGCCTCCCAAGAAGCGCCTGATTTAACGTCGCGACACGATACATGTTACCATCATTCACTTGAAATGGAGCAATGCCACAACATGGCCATCATCAACCTTACCAAGATAGTGCGTCACTCGGTGCCCATTGACTCTAAATATCTCACCGTTGTTATTTTTCATATCTAGAGCACCAAAATGAGTCACATGTACAACTTCAAAAGGGTCACTCAACTTCGATTCCATCTTTCCCAGAAACATCCGCAACTGAGAGTTGAATAAAAGGACAAGGTAACCTTCTTTGAATTCTTTGTTACGGATATACATATCATGGAGGTACTTCATCTTGTCCTTATACAAGGAATAATTGGAGTAAGCATGGAATCAGAACTCATCAAGTTCATTC
Source organism: Nicotiana undulata (assembly GCA_005239495.1). Classification (NCBI taxonomy): domain Eukaryota; kingdom Viridiplantae; phylum Streptophyta; class Magnoliopsida; order Solanales; family Solanaceae; genus Nicotiana; species Nicotiana undulata. The sequence goes on along the minus strand of ML251629.1, from coordinate 55,096 downwards.
AATTGCTCCACCCAAAGATTTGCAGCTACATCCCACTCATGGTTCAACTTATTCAACGCCCACGTGGCCTTATTCTCTAGTTCCACCAGGAGGTGACATGCTTTCCCGAACACCAAGCAATACGGAGACATACCTGTTTACCGTGAAAATGGTAATTATAATTATATTTAGTTAAGTGGTTCTAAAAATGCGTGATTAATCTTAATACCAGTTATTGAACAATTGTAGCTAAGTGCGTTAGGGCAGAGTATAGCGAAAGCAGGTAGAAAGCTGAAGAAAAGCAAACCAAGGCGCCTTAGGTCGAAGGCTCGATGTTGCCCTCGAGGGTCTTTGAGGCCGAGGTTCGGGGCCTAGGTAGGAAGATTGGTGGAGCTATAACAGGCTTGTAGGCCTTGCAATACACTATTCAAGATCAAAGCTGAGCTATAAATGAAGAACAAGTAACAGAAAGCAATAAATTCGAGTAAATGAGCTAGTAAAGAAAAATGAGAATCTTTTGATTTAAAGCAGAGAATGTTCTTGTGTCTTGTGTTCAATTAATAATGTGTCTTTACAAAATGACAAGGGTCCCCTTTTTATAAGAGGGGGAGTCCCAGCATAGTACATCAGCATTTATTTCCAAGATGCGTAGATGATACTGCTATTTAATGTTGGAGTACAGAATTGTACTTAGTCATAGAGTTGTCTGCCTCAATCTCCGTGCCGCCTCCTTACGTCGATCTTAAACTCTTACGACCTCAAAGTTGAATCATAAGGAACGTCTGAGTCGGACCTCGGACCATACCTCAGACCGTACGCGAATAAACCACCGTATGTCGTAATAGACGTAAAAATGGCCTTCCCGATTTTAACCGTATACAGATTGTCCCCGCGTTTCTTGTAGTAGAATGATAAGAAATGTTCTTTAATGCTCATTCCTTTGACATTCCCACCGTGAAAGCAATTTGTAAGAGCATTAAATGGCCTATTTCGGAAACCTGCTCAAGAGCCGCCTCGGCACATTTACCAAAAACTCACGACCAGCCGTAAAGTTCAACCCTTCTTTCTTCGAGCGCTGGCCCCAAGATCCCTATAAATACCGCATTCACCCGCGATATACATTTTTACATCCATCCTCAAGCTATTTGAGCTATTTTTTAGTTCCTCCTACGCTGATCCTTTTTCCATGCTCATTCTTTTGTCTTTTTTCCCAAATACTTCGACACGATCATGGGTAAAACCTCTAAAATATTTCCCTCCAAAGATGGCATTTCTTCCTACGCTCGCTCATCCGAGGACGAAATGAAGAAACCACCAAGCGTCGAACAATGTGTCCCTGATGACTTCAAGATGGCTTTCGACCTTACCATTGACAAACCCCCTAACACGTCGGGCCGGCATGAACCTATGTCCAGATACATAAGTGTTGTATCTGGATTGAAAATGGTAAAAACGGACTCCGGCTGGGCAGAAGCGGTTCAAGTTGAAATTCCTAGCGCCAACGAGAACATAACAACCTACAAAGAGGGCTTCCTCAGCGTCTATATGTACCCCTTCACTTTGGGTCCTATTGAGCCCTTGTCTCCATGGGTGGACTCGGTCATCCTCGATTTTTGCCAGCGATATCGGGTAACACTTGGCAAGATCTATCCTTTATTTTGGAGGATAGTGTACATGCTCTGATATTTCTCCAATCATATGGAGGGAATGAGTTTCACCCTTGACCACTTAATATGGTTGTACAGTCCCCATCTTTACTGAGGGGGGCTGATCAGGCTTTAACATTGGTCCGCGAATCCATTTTTTGTTACCACCGATGAAACCAGAGATCAGGGATGGATGAGCAGGTTTGATAGAGTGAGGACCTCAAATGTGATTCCCTCTGATAGGATGCCATTTCCGGAGGAATGGAATATGACGAGTAAGTAAAATCTGGCATTTTTTATTTTTCCCGTCGCTCTTACTGAACTGAACCCCTTTTGTTTATGCAGCTACTGCTTGGTATCCTGATTTAGTCCAGGATCTGTTGGAGTGGGTCGCACGAATGGATTTTGTCTTTCTGTACAACGGGCGCTCCTGGCGTATTTTGGCGTAGACGAGGAGGCAAGCCAAGAACCACGGTAAACTTTCTCCTGTCAATCTTTACATGAACTATTTCTGAAGCGGAAGTTCTCATACGCTCTTTAAATGCAGGTCCCCGCGATACCCTGTTGATGAGACCGCCTTTTCTTGGTAAGGAGGGGAGTTCGAAGCTTGGCGAGGCTAAGGGAAAGAGGAAGGAGGCACCAGACGGGTCTCCTAAGTCAAAGAAAACCAAGGCCTGCAAGTCCAAGGCCAAAGTCTCAGTATCGACTCTGTTATCTCGCATCCGTGCACTGTCGACGAAGACGAAGATGAGGATAACCTCCCATTGGTACAAAGGGTAAGGAGGAACACGATTGTTTTGCTGACCACTGATCGGGGAGCCGAAGAATTTAGGACGACCGATGCTGGCCTCCCTCACTCGGAGGGGAATTTTAAGGGCGATTCGACCGCAATCCCCGAGCCATCCTCGTGGCATGACATGATCTGCCTCGATGAACTCGAGAGGCTCGTCCTTGATGTTATGTGTGGTTCTACTCTAGGCCTATCTTTTTCTTCGGAGGAGATTAGGGAGGCCTAGGATCGGGGCACCCTCAGTGGAGGCATCCTACGAGGGGAAGATGATACTTTCGAGGATCTATTTGACGATGTCGATGTAGCTGACCCAATGCCCCTATCACTTTTGAGGCGGCCTAGGCGCATCTGGAACGGGTGATTATTCTGACACACTATTAACCGTCCCAAAATCTTACCTATGTTTCCTTAACCGTCTTCTTTTATGTTGTAGACCAAGAAAACATACAGCTAGGTTTTTTCCAAGTTAAACGACGAGCTTATCTGCCGCGAGGCAGAGATAGGGAAGTCTGCCTCCGAGATAAGGGAATTAAAGGTTTCCCTGGCTCAAAAGGAGGATGAGCTGCAGATGCTTTGAGCTAGTCTCAACGAGCAGGTAGCGGGGTATCTGTAGGTCTGCTATCGCACGTGCACAAATCAACTTTACTAATTTAGTTTTCTCTTGCAGATACTCCAAAAGAATGCCTGGTGAAGCGATTCCGAGTGGAGGCAGAGGCCAGGGATAACGAGATCATTGAGCTGAGAGGGCGAATCGAGGCCGCGGTCTAGGAGAGGGATCTCGTGCGGGGCGTTCTCACTTCGACCCAGGACCTTCTCCAAAAAGCCTCGGAGAAGATAATCTGACTGTCCGCGGCCAAGTCTGAGGCCGAAGGGAACATTGCATCATATAGGAAGGACACCGTTGCTGCCAATAACCAGGACATAAAAATATCTGAAGAGGTAGCGCTGAAATTGAAGTGGTCTATCAAGCATGCCCGTTCCCAAGCTAGGAGGCTGACACTCGAAGAGGCGATTGCCCGAGGGGCCGACTTCCATACTGAGGTCTAAGAAGCCAGGGTTTTTGAGGAAGATACAAGGCCCACATCCTCATCGGGCGGAAGTTCCGATAACGACTCCGCCCGTGATTCGGCCGACGGCGAGGGCAAAAAGTAGTCATGTTTTCTTTTTTCCTTTGGGGAAACATTGTAAAGTCCTAGCTTTGTACATATAGTTTTGTGAAAATAATTATTTTCCTTTTGCCTCTTAGCTTCCTTTTGCAAAGTTATTCCTTTCGGATTCGACATCGACGTTTCGAGGCCTGTTCTTGAGATAACATAGCCTTTTAGACCGAGTACAGTCTTGGGCCGAACCAACGTGGGTGGTTCTTAAGGCTCCGTGATTATGATGGAAGGGATCCCTAGTTCGGATTTTTCTTTGAGGCAGAATCTATCGGAGTTCCCCAATGATTTGTGAAATGACAGAGATAGCCTCGCCGATGCATTTCCCGAAAAGGAAAAGAGAAATAAATAAGCTGGTTAGAATTTATTGGTCTTCAGGTTAGGTGTACATCCACTGCTCTATCTATATATATACGCATTCTTGACCCTCACTTGGAGATTTTTCTTTATAGAATAACTGTTTCCTCATAAAATTATTCCATCACTCAGCGCTCTGTCAATTCAGCTGGGTACTCTCGCTTCAGACCTTCCCTCCCCTTTCTTGCTTTATAGAAATCATGGTTACTGCGCCTAAAATCGTCAGGCAGGGAGAGGAAAGACCTGCCTCTGCTCCTCATTCGGCCGGTGGTACACCGCCAGTTCATGTCGAACAAATTACAGGGCATCTTGTCTCGAAGGATGGACTTGCATCCAGGAGGTCTTCAGATATTCAGAACCGTCGGGACTACTCGTTGCGGCCCATACCGTCGATAGGTGAAGACCACCTTGAGGCGACGAGGAGAGATTGCGGATGGGGAAGAGATGTGGTACTGCGGGCCCCTTCCTTGGGGGAGGACATCACGACTCATGTGGAAGGGTTTCTGAACGTGTACACGTTCCCCTTTACATTGGGCCCCCTTTATTAGGTTATCCTCGGATTTTGTCGGAAATTCCAGGTTACCCTAGAATAGGTCCACCCGTCATTCTGGAGGATTGTACTTATGATTAGGTTTTTTGCGGAGAAGGCTGAGGTCGAGTCTACCCTCGACCACCTCATCAGGTTGTATCGGCCCATGCACCACAGGAAACTGGTCACCATGTTGCGTCGGACCTCCATATCCTCTATCTCTAGGGGAGAGAAAAATGAAGACCGAGGGTGGACGGGCTAATTTGTCCGAGTGCGGACCGCCGACATCATCCCTAAGGAATTCTTGTTGTTTCCTAAGAAATGGAAGCCTACGCGTAAGTGTTACACTCTTGCTATTAATATTTTCTAAGGCGGATGCTGGTACTACACTAAATCTTCCCCCCCCCTTTCAGCGACACCGTGGTCACCACGTGAAATCCGTGATTTCGCGGGTTAGATCCGGGGCCTGATGGCCTGTTCGTCCCATGATGAGCGTAAATGGCATGATCTGTCGAAGGGTAGGTGGGAGGCCCAGGCCTCAAGGTGAGTATCGTAGAGTTCTTTTTCCTTGAGGATCGGTCGTTTCCCTTGCTGACTTTCCCTTTGTAGGTGTCGAGGAGCTGCCGGGAGCAAAGTCAGACTCTCTTAAAGAGAGAAAGGAGTCGCCTGCCTCAAGGCCGACAATGCCCCAAATAGAATGAGCCTTCGGTGGGCAAGGAAGCTAGCTGCGAGGTAAGACCTTCCCGAAGACGCAAAAGTGGTGATGAGGCCTCCCCTTTGTCTCCACCTAATCGTCTTCATGAAGGAACTTCGGAGGAGGAAGATTTCTCTCCACCGTTAGTTCCTTGCGTCGAAAGTACTTCAATGGAGGTTAGGGGTCAAGGCCCACTTGATGGGGATGAGATTGCCGATGACCATGTTCCCCTTCGGAAGGATACGGAGGGAGACCTAGCCTCGAAGATATTCGCTCGTCATTTGAGAGCGCACAACAATTCTACACCGTAGTAAGGTTCGATGAGTCACCGATGGTTTTGACTCTATACCTCTATTTTTTAGCTAAACTTTCCTTTCGCAGGTTTTTGATAAGCTCGGGTGCAAATTGCTGAAGGCTTTGGATGGGGAGAGGTCCCTTAAGCTCCTTAGCGACAGACAGGCGAAGGAATTGACACACCTTTGGTACGAGGTGAGCCAGAACCGTGACTACGAGGGTCGCCTTGAGGGACAAATGACTCCTGCTTTTGGTGTCGTATGTGTTATTTCTCTTTTTTTCAAAGTCTAACGTTCTGGTGTTGCAGCTGTAGAAAAATACAGAGGACCTGGAGCGTCTTTGGGGCATAGTCGGCCAGGCCGAGCGTGAGTGCACTGGGCTTACGGCTCGGAACGACGCCCATGCTGAGGCCAATAAGAATGCTCTGGCTAGAGTTTCTGCCCTCGAGGTTAACATTCAGAATGTTCGGGAAGGTAACTTGGTACTAACGAATCAAGTAGAGAGGCTCGAGGCTGACCTCCTACGGGTGAAGGTCGAAGCTATCGATGCCCGAACCGAAGATGAAGAGGCACGAACAAAGGATGATAAGACAGTAGCTATTTACTTGAGGGATGTTGCCGATACTCAGGCTGAATTGAGGGAAACCCTTGATAGGGAGAGAAGAAGCAAGGATCATGCTCGGAGTAAATCCCGCAGGGAAACCCTTGAGGAGATACACGCATGTGGCTTTGATCTTTCGGAAGAGATAAATCAAGCTAAGGCGGATGATATCGATGCCCAGTTCTTCCTTTCCCCTGGTGTGGATGCCGATGTTCAAAGGTCTTCGGGGGAACTGGTCCCGAGAGCAAATTAGGCTTTTGTTTTACATAAATCTTTGCTGGGAGAGTTTGTAAGTGTATTACTGGTATATATAAGAATCTTTGTTCATTTCGGTTTGCTTGTGTTTGTTTTTCCCTGTATTCCCTATTTTGGTGCATGTTGACGGTAGATCAAACGACCTGGGGCTGTTATCTTTGTGTCTAGGACATTAATCACATAGTCAGGGCATCCTTTAATCGGCCCATAGGTTCTTTTGACGTTAGCCCTTAGGCTCTGTTGTGTCTGCCCTAAGGCGTTTTTAGTTTAACCTGTCCCGGGTTTTTAGTCTCCGAGTCGGGTTACGGCTCGCGGATATTCACCCTTGGGTTTCTTTCGATTCAACTTGAACGAGTCTTTAGGCTATATTTTCCATTGCTTAAAGATTCATTTGAAGTGTTTTGTGTTCGCCTGACTCTTCGATGGCCTTAAAAGAACCTCGATTATGAGTCGTGACGAATGGGCGCTGTCGCGCCCCCCTTTTTCCTCTCCTTTCGGATCGGTCATGGTTTTTGACATTATTGGGATAACTCGTTTCCTTTTTGGAAAGGGGTATGCAAGGAATTGAAGAGTCGCCACCTAAAGAGTTAAGGTGCGTTAGGGCACCTATTTAGGATCATTTACAAACCTAGATTTGGATAACCAGAGACAAGGTAATGTCTTGAAATTGCCCCAAGGGGAAGGTGTTAGGCACCCCTCAGAGTCCACAAATGTGGTTCCCAGCCAAAAACTATGTGAATTTGAGCAGGTAGCAGATAAAGCAATTAAAGTTCAAACAAGTACGGAGTCTTGAAAGATTCACAGTCTAAGCACATATGTGTAGCAAAGTTCTTTTGTCTAATTATACAGAAGTTTTAAAAGATTTAATGTTTAAGTACACAGGAGTAACAAAGGTTTTGGAAAGACTTGATGTCTAAATAAAATCTTTTGAATGAATTGTAATCTAAACACATATATAAAGGATGGGGGAGGTCCTAGGGTGTTTATCCTATTGGATCACATCAGTACAATGCCCGGTAATCACTCCTCAGAAGAGGGGCTACACGTGGCATTAGCGCACCGGTCATCATATCCATATCTACCCTTCCCATCCCTTAGCGGTTATTAAGCAATTGTTATTTGGCGACCTCTATGCGTGATGTTACCCGTCCCTTCTTAATGGCGTTGGAGGAATTTAGGACCTCTATCTATAGGTATTTCTAGACATACCCTTAATTTTAAAGGTGAAAATACTAAGGTGACAAGCAAAACACATAGGACTTCAGCAAATAAGGGGGAAGAAAAGAGAAAATAAAAGGCTCAGGTTTACCTCCACATATAATGCATGTAAACAACACGACTCAAACACAAATAAGGGCAGTATTGTTAAATAGCATCCTAAGACATGGTGTCTAGATGGGTATCAGAACATAAGAAAGATGCGGATTTATTTTTTATAACCTCAAAAGCGGGCCCTAATCAGTTTGCCTACTAATTTCAAGACTTGTTAAGCATTAAGCAACATACACAAGAGATAGATTTGCAATTTTAACATTTTAATCACCTAAGGCTTGCCTAGGCATGAGACAATGTATAATAGCATTAGAATTACTGCGGAATACTGTTATAAATTGTGTTATCTAAGCATGTTGTTCTAGGTGTCACCAATATACAGGATTGTTACCAGTTGTTTTAGAGATAGAGTAAGACTGTTTTATGCCTCTTTTCTTGCACCAGTTGTTAAACTAGGTGTAATTAGGCGAGTGTGAATGAAGTCCTAAAACATGATATCTAATGCATAAAGGGATGCAGAATGATGCACATGCAGAATTCCTAAAGCAGGATTTCTAGATGATTTCAGATTATGCAAGGTTTACATCGAGCAAGATTTCCACATACTCAAAATTACAGCATCCTTAGACAGGGTCATATGAGTGATAGTTCGCATTAATGTATTTACCCTAGCACATGATTTCTAAGTGATAATAGCATGGTTATAGCATTATGAAACATGATTGCATGAGCAACGGTTTATATTAGCATGTTTATCCTAAAACAGGATTTCTAAGTGATAACAGTATGGTTATAGCATTGTGAAACATGAAATGCATGAGTAATGGTTTATATTAGCATGTTTATCCTAAAACACGATTTCTAAGTGATACAATCATAGTGCCAAAGTAAGATGCTGAAACAGTTATTCATAGAGCCTAAGGAGCATGATATCTAATGCATGATATGATTTGCACATATGAGTCCTAGACATGAGTTCTATTGCGCAAATAGAAATGTAAACCTAAGGCATGGTTTCTACCCTTTAGCATGCATAATTACCCCTCCCTTTTCACTATCCATTCCCAATAGTTGTTTACGAATGAATTATTACAGGCCATTGCATGAATTACATAAGTGAATAAAAAAATAAGAAGTTACACTATAGGGAGCCTACCAATAGGCCCAGATATTCAGAGTTCTCAATGCCAAACAGTGTTCCACAACCTTCCACATAATCCGGGTGTGTTAGAGTTCCCTAAGGACCTCAAGGGATCCCGGGAAGTGCTCACACCCAGATTTACATAACCATAGTTGAGTAAGTTTAGTGTGGAAGGGCCAACTCTAATGCATCATAGTTCAGATGGATCTCATAGGGATCCCAAATCAGCCACACATTAGAGGGGCATAACCTAAGTATCTAAGAGTAGAGTGAGAGTGATTGACAAGTATGGAACACATAGGAGTAATAACATAGTACGTAAAGTTACATATAAATTCAGAATCAAAGAGATCCTACGGGGTTTCAGGTACAGCATGTATCTCAATACAATAGAGAAACCAAGTAGCATATATCATAGACTGTTGTATGCCAGGAATCAAGGAAAACACAAGTGCAAAATCACCTTGAGATATGTAAAAGGGGATAATGCTGAGTCTAAGGGAGGGGAACATATTAAGAATCATGCTAGTAAGCAGTAAAGTAGACATTCTAATTGCAGGTTGAACAACAGAACTATAAGTAAAAGTAGACTAGAAAGAGAATGAATTGTAGTAGCATAATAAACATGTTGTTTTGTGACTTACACTGAAATTAGGACATACCAGTATAGGGTATAACAAGCATAGACTAAAGAGCAATAGATTAGAATAACCAGCCTTGGCAGCCGGCTGATAATAGCAAGTAACCAGAAAGAGAACAGAAGAGAAAGTATTTGTGTGAAAGAGAGTTCTGAACCGTGTTTGTTTTTCTATTAATGAGAGAATAAGGTATATATAGTTTTGAAATAGGCAGAAAATAAGGTAACAAAAGATAGTTCAGCAAAAATTATGGAAGTAAACATCAATTAGAATCAAATTAATGTAAGTACTCCCTTTAATTAAGGAGTCTTACTCAATCAGTGATAGACAGTAGTAACATAAGGAAAGAAAATCGTATAGACCGATGGAAATGCATAAGGAAGTAGTACAAGTGTAATATAGGTATAGAGCATGTAATTAGGGCAAAGTTAAAAATCCTATTTAAGGAAAGTATATATATGAATTAATTTGACAGTAGAATCAGCCAAAGAAATAAGGCAAGAAATAATTTATATTATGGAAATCACTAAGAAAAACCCCCAAGTGAGGTTCGAATCACAGGAAATTGGCATCAATCAAGGAAACTATCAAACATTAGCGGGGTAGGTATGATACAAACAAAGAGAAACAAGAAATAAAAAATACTCAAGAATCATTATGCAAAAATCAGTGAAGTACCAATCATAGAGATTCAAGGATTCACAAAGAGAGAAGATATCACTAATTTATCACAATATTATGATAATAAACATGTGATAGACGAAAAATCAGAACTATAATAAGACTAGTATAACATAAAAGTCAGGGATTCATATAGAACACAATCTAAATCATAGCTTATACATGATATAGGTAGAAGTAATGAAGATTCAGAAACCCTAATGCCAAACATGGAGCAAAATCACAAAATCACGAAGTACTCATGAAAACACAGCAATCATAATAGAACAGGCAAACATATTATCGCAAATAAACTCATAACTACAGAATGAAACAAAGAAATTTGGAGATTTTTAACAAAATGAATCAGACAAAAGGGAAAAGCTTAAATAATGTTTAAACACAATGAAAATCATAAGATAATGCTAAAAAGTCAGAAAGAAAACTGTTTTGAAAAGAGGTTTAAGAACCCTAGCTTGGAGACGAAGAATCATTTTAGGGAAAACTGAAAATCTTTAAGGGAAACGTTGAAATAACTCATAATATGCACGGATACGTTACAGATCTAAAGAAAATCGAGGAATTAGAAGTTAGAGTTTCAAAGAGAGAAGGCGAAACAACTCAAAAATCACTAGTTTTAATCGAAAATGGTAAGAACGTACTCGGACAGCCATGGATGGCCGAAGGATGGCATGAGATATCATGGGAGGTGAGTGAACCGCCTTTAGTTCTATTGAATACCTCAGAGCAGTGATACCCCCTTAAGGAGGGAGCCATGAGGCTGGGGGTGGTGAAACCACCATGGTTTCCGGCAAGGCAATGGCCGGAGAAGGGCCTAGGTTAGCAGAGGGAGTTGAGGGAGATAAGAGAGATGGAGTGAAAATAAGAAGGGGGAGGGTAGTCGTTAGGTTTATTTTAGGAAGGGGTCATCTGGACCATTGATCAATTTTGATCAACGGTCAGGATTAAATCTGGATTGGGCCGGGTAGGATTTAGGTTTGGGCTTGCGATCTGTTGGGTTATTTTAATTGGGTTAAGATCAGGTCCTAATTAGGCTAAAATTGAAATATAAGTGGCTAGCTGTTAAATACCTAATTAAATTAGATAGAACAAATTATAAAAATAGCTAATAATTGTGTAAAAATGAAATTCATGCTAAAAAAAATAATAAAAATGATTACTTAGTATTTAAAAATATAAATGACTAATTTATGGATAAAAATAGTATAAATCATATGATTAGGCTATAATTGTAAAGTTATTGCAATTTATAGCAAAAAGGTGCCAATTTGGCCAATAATGAAATGATTTGGCCTTAATAGGACCCTAAATAATAAATTAAATCCAGGAATGCTTTTGAAATTATTTGTAATGTAAATTTGTAATTATTTATTGAAAATAAAATGCTGGATAAATTAGAATAAGTTAATAAAATATAGGAAAAAATATGAAAAAATACCAATTACTATTAATGCATGATTTTAAGGCTATATATGCAATTTTAAAAAAAAATTAGAAAAAATTGGGTATCAACAACTGCCCATGTTTACCCGAAAAGGATGAAAGAGTTGTCGGGGAAAGATATGATGGCCAATTTTGACCGAGCGAAATGGAGTGAAAGATTCAGGCCGCACCCTGGCTTCTGAGCTGCCTACATATCCCTTGTTTTACATGAATCAGGCTGTATGTAGTTCCGGATCCATCAGTGAAGTATACAGATGGAGTTATTACAAGAACAGACGCAACGTCTAAGGTTGGGTGAGTGAATGGATTACAGGAATGGTTAGGTTTGATAGGCTGGGAGAACTGGAGCGGGATCGCTCCTGCTAGAATAGTCGTCGCTTGCCGGGTACCTGAAAATAAAACAATAAAAGCGCATATTGTGCGTAAATCATGATGCAAGTTCCCGTTGGTCTATGAATGTTGTCTTCGGACGGTTAAGGATGACGTCCTCAGACCATGATATCCTAGGCCATGACTTGTTCGATGAAGGATTCAGAGGCCATGAAATGATGTTCTCGGGCCATGAAGATGGTGCCTCCGAATGATGACACCTTTGAAAAATGATATGCAAAATTGAGAGAGATCCTCAGGCCATGACATGAGGACCGCACAAAATTTAGTGCGTCCGCACAATATCATCAAGCATAAGTGCCCTAAACTTAGATTTTTGCGAACCACACAAAAATGTATGCGACCGCAAACCCTAGTGCGGACCTCACAAAAATTTGTGTGGCCGCATAATTGAAGTTACAGCGGAACTAACTTACGACAAACACAAGGGTTTTCACTAATTAGGCAAGATTTTTAGCAATTAAGCATGAAAAGCTACTAATCCAAGCCCCATTTAGCATTTAAACACTACCCACATGATGTTAAGCAAGATTTAATCAACAATTGACATTTTAGACGTGAACCTAACCCTAAATAAAAGGAAAACTAAAACAAATATAAATAAAGAGAAAAAAAGAAGAATCTAAATCATTGAAATCAACATACTAGTAATGAAGATGTAGCAGGAATTCAACACTTGATGAAAATATTGAGAGCAAGGGAAATGTGCATTGTGCTTAGCTTAGTCTCAGAAGTTGAAGTGTGTAAAGTGTGAATAGCTAAGAGAAGTTATATTTATACACTGACCGATTGGCCCACCAACTTACCTGAGTGCGGCCACACAATTTTGGTTCGGTCTGCACTCTTTACCTGTTACTTGAATTTGTGGTGCGGTCCGCACAAAAACAATTGGGGCCACATAATTCGTGCGATCCGCAAAATTTTGGGTGCGGCCGTGAATCCTTAAGGATTTTTGTCAGGCCAAACTTCAGAGACTTGACATTTTCCATTTTCAGTTGTGCGATCGAACACAGAATTGTGCGGCCACAAAGTGCTTGTGCGGTCCGCACAGTTTCAACACTTAGCCAATTTTTTCCTTGCAAATTTCCTGCAATGCACACCGATATTCATGCATACACTTCACAACTAGTTAGCCCAAAACAATGCCTAATCTAAAAAAGAAAATCAAGAGAAAGAAAAACACACGGGTTGCCTCCCAAGAAGCTCCTGATTTAACGCCGCGACACGACACATGTTACCATCATTCACTTGAAGTGGAGCAATGCCACCACATGGCCATCATCAACCTTACCAAGATAGTGCTTCACCCGGTGCCCATTGACTCTAAATATCTTACCATTCTTATTTTTCAAGTCTAGAGCACCAAAAGGAGTCACATGTACAACTTCAAAAGGGCCACTCCACTTTGATTTCAACTTTCCCGGAAACATCCGCAACTGAGAGTTGAATAAAAGGAAAAGGTCACCATCTTTGAATTATTTTTACCGGATATACGTATCATGGAGGTACTTCATCTTGTCCTTATACAAGGAATAACTGGAGTAAGCATGGAATCGGAACTCATCAAGTTCATTCAACTGCTCCACCCCAAGATTTGCAGCTACATCTCACTCATGGTTCAACCTCTTCAACACTCACATGGCCTTATGCTCTAGTTCCTCCAGGAGGTGACATTCTTTCCCAAACACCAACTGATACGTAGACATAACAATTGGAGTTTCATAAGTTGTTCTATAGGCCCAAAGAGCATCGTCAAGTTTCCTCCACCAATCAGTCCGGTTTGCATTAACAGTCTTTGCCAGAATACTCTTGATCTACTGGTTGGAGACTTCAACCTGTCCACTTGCCTGGGGGTGATAGGGAGTCGACATCTTGTGAGTGACACCATACTTGGAGAGTAAAGTGTCAAAGGCTTTGTTGCAAAAATGTGACCCCCCATCACTAATGATGTCCCTTGGGGTACCAAACCTTGTTAATCTATTTTTCTTCAAGATAGCTACCACACTCCGTGCTTCATTGTTGGGCAAAGCCACAACTTCAACCCATTTGGACACGTAATCCACATCAACAAAAAATATAGGTGTTTCCACATGAGCTCACAAATGTACCCATAAAATCAATTCCCCACACATCGGAATTATCCATCTCTAGGATGGTGGTGAGAGGCATCTCATTTTTCTTGGAGATCCCACCGGCCCTTTGGCAATCATAACAACGCTTAACGAGCTCGCTAGCGACCTTGTAAAGGGTAGGCCAATAGAATCCACAACTTAGGACCTTTGTAGCAGTTCTCGCTTCAGGAATACTCAATCGTTCTTCTTCTAGAACACATCTTTGGATAAGACCATCAATGCAAATTTTGAAGAGATATGGCACATACCAATAGTAGTCCATGCAGTCCATTTTTAGCTTCTTCCTTTGGTTTGAAGAAAACTAATTTGGGACAATGCCGCTCACAAGATAGTTGGCCACATCGGCAAACCAAGGCATCCCGGTCATAGACATGGAAAGGAGTTGTTCATCGAGAAATGAATCATTGATCCCAAGGCCATCATGGGGACTCCTCTCCTCCTCCACTAGGGACAAGTGGTTTGCCACTTGATTCTCACTCCCATTGTGTTCTTGGATTTCAAGGTCAAATTCTTTTAGAAGAAGTACCCATCACATTAATCTCTCCTTAGAGTCCCTTTTGGTCATCAAATAACGAAGTGTCGCGTGGTCGGTGTGAACAATCACTTTGGTACAAATGAGTTTCGGGTGAAACTTTTCCATAGCAAAGGCAATGGCTAAGAGTTCTTTCTCGGTCATCGTATAGTTGAATTGGGCCCCGTTCATGGTCTTAATAGCATAGTAGACCAGATGGAAAATCTTGTTAATTTTTTGGCCCAATACCGCTCCAACCGCCATGTCGCTAGCATCACACACGAACTCAAATGGTAAGCTCCAATTTGGCACGGTAATAGTAGGAGTGGTAGTCAACCTATACTTGAGTAGCTCAATGCCTTCATACAATCATCATTGAACACAAATTTGGCATCTTTTTCCAATAACTTGCACAAGGGGTTCACCACCTTAGAGAAAGATCTTATGGTCGAGGACAATGCCTTCCTCAACCATAAAGTGACACTTCTCCCAATTAAGCACAAAGTTAGTCTCTTCTCAACGTGCCAATACCTTATCCAGATTGTCCAAACACTCTTCAAAAGAATCCCCCACAACAGAGAAATCATCCACGAAAACCTCGAGAAAGTCCTTCACCATATCAGTGAAGATTTCCATGATACACCGCTGAAAAGTGGCCGGGGCATTGCATAAACCAAATGGAATCCGAGAGAATGCGAAAGTGCCATACGAACAAGTGAAGGTGGTCTTCTCTTCGGCTTCAGGTGCAATAAGAATCTGGTTATATCCGTAATACCCATCCAAGAAGCAATAATAAGCACGTCCGGCTAACCTATCCAGCATTTGATCCAGAAATGGAAGCGGAAAATGGTCTTTTTGAGTCACTTTGTTGAGCTTCCTATAATTCATGCACATCTCCACCCGGTGACAGTTCTTGTGGAGATCAATTAATTTTTGTCATTTGTAATCATAGTCATGCCCCCTTTCTTTGGGACACATTGCACCAACGAGGTCCACGAACTATCAGAAATAGGGTAGACAACCCCAACATCCAACCACTTGATGATCTCTTTCTTGACTACCTCTTGTATGACCTTATTCAACCTTCTTTGATGTTCAACGGAGGGCTTGGAATCCTCCTCCAATATGATTATATGCATTCAAAAGGCAGGGCTTATACCCCGAATATCCACCAATGTCCAACCTATTGATGTCTTCCTCCTTTGGAGCACCGCAAGGGTGGAATCCACATGCGCGTTAGTTAATCACGGGGAAAGAATAACAGGTAAAGTGGAACAAGGGCCTAGAAACGCATACGTGAGGTGAGGCAATGGCTTTAACTCCAATGTGGGAGGCTCCTCTATTGAGGGATTTGTTGGCGGATTCTTCCGGTTTTCAAGGTCCAAGGAAAGTTTTACGGGCCCATATGTATTTGATCCCATTCCTTGCAAAACATTGATTCATTCTACAAAGCCTTCCTTCTCATCTTCAACATTAATCACAACACTTGTGTAATCAACCATTACTTCGGTCACACGATCCACGAATGAACACACTTCGTTGCTATTAGGCTGCCTCATTGACTTACAAACATGGAACACAACTTTTTCATCGCCCACCCGGAAGTTGAGCTCACCAGCTTCCACATCAACTAAGGCCTTCACCGTATCTAGGAAAGGACTCCACAAAATTATTAGCACCTCATAATTAACCTCACAGTCAAGTATCACAAAATCTGTGAGAAGTATGAACTTGTCGACCCGAACTAGCACATCATCAATTATCCCCAATGTCCTCTTCATGGTCTAGTCCGCCATTTGCAACCTCATGGAAGTTGCTCTAGGTTTCTCAATCCCTAATTTCTTGAACACAGAATAGGGCATCAAGTTAATCCTTGCCCCTAAGTCACATAAAGCTTTGGTGAAATCGGAACTCCCAATAGTGCACTGGATTGTAAACGCATCGGGGTCTTCCAACTTTGGATCCATGGAATTCACAATGGCACTCACTTGATGTGTCCTTTTGATTGTTTCACAATTCATTTATCTCTTCTTATTTACCAAGTCTTTCATGAACTTGGCATATCCCGTCATTAGTTCTAAGGCTTCAACCAATGGCACATTTATGGATAAAATTTTCATCATATCAATGAATTTCTTGAATTGATTTTCATTATTTTGCTTTGCGAGTGTTTGAAGATATGGTGGAGGAGGTCTTGGCAAAGGAGCCTTGGCCTTGGGCACTACCGGATTCGGTATGTCTATTACATGTTCCCTAGACGGGTTCACATCATCTTGTGTCTCCTCCATATTTTCATCAATGTCTATCCTCACCTCATCATTTGCTTGAACATCATTGCTTGGCTCATCATTATCTTGCACCAACACATCCTCATTCACATTCGTTCTTTGATTTGAGGTACTAGCAACTCCACCTCTCCCACTTCTTGTTGTCACGGCCACAGCATGTCCCGTATGGTTCCCACCCTCCGAGTTCACCACCGTAACACTTGGTAGTGCCCTCTTAGGGTGAGTATTCAAAGCTTGAGAAATTTGGCCACGTTGGACTTCCAAGTTGCGGATAGAAGTGTTGTGGGAGGCTAATTGGGCATCATAGTCAGCGTTTTTGTCCATCATTTGTTTGAACATGTTTTCAATCCATCTCATCTCATTGTTGGAAGAACTAGGACCTTGCGACAAATATGAAGGCAGGTTGTTTTGTTGTTGATACATCAGGGGCCTTTGAAATCCCGTCCCCCGATTTTCTTGATTGCTATTTCCAACCCCCTTGATTATTGTTGCCTCCCCAATTACTTTGATCGTTGCCACCCTAATTGCCTTGATTATTTCCTCCCTAATTGCCTTGATTTCATTGATTACCCCAATTTTGATTGTTGTTGTTCCCCCAATTTCCTTGGTTGTTGCTGTTTCTACTATTCCAATTTGCTTGTTGACCTTGGTTGTTCCAATTTTCTTGGTTTCTCTATTATCTCCATTGTTGTTGATTTGTAGCATTGCTCCGTTGACCTTGATAATTGTTGACATATTGAACCTCTTCACTTTCATCATCATATGCATCATCTTGATTGTAACCACTATTAGTTTGCTCAATTTTCTTCGGATGGTTTTGTACTTCCATGACATTCACTCTTTGGCCCTTGAACCTGTTGAAGCTGAGCCTTGGCCAATTGGTTCTTTTCGGTTGTCAAATTTGCAATAGGTTGCCCATGATCATGTAGCTCCTTGTGTAGGTGAATAAAATTTGAGTCACCCTGAGGAACATTGTCTCTACTTTGCCATGCCGAAGAGGTATCCGCAATCTCATCCAATATTTCACAAGCGTCAGAATACGACGTGTTCAAGAAATTACCCCCGGAGAGTTGAGTTACCACACACTGATTCGTTGTATTGATCCCCTTGTAAAAGGTTTGTTGGATCATGGCCTCGGTCATGTCGTTGTTAGGACTTTCTTTGACCATGGTGCGGTACCTTTCCCAAATATCATGTAACGGTTAATTTGGCTCTTGTTTGAAAGCTAGAATCTCATCTCTTAGCGTCACCGTATGCCCCGGAGAAAAGAACTTTGCGATGAACTTCCCGGCCAACTCATCCCAAGTGTGGATGGAATGGTTGGGAAACCTCTCTAGCCATTCCAAAGCTTTTCCCCGTAGAGAAAAAGGGAATAGCCTTAACCTCAATGCGTCCTCGGAGAAATTCGTTTGCTTGATCCCCCAACATGTATCAACAAAACCTTTGAGATGATTATAGGAATTATGGTGTGGAACTTCGGTGAAGAAACCTCGATGTTCCAGCAGTGTAAGCATGACATTGGTTATTTGAAAGTTTCCCGCCCTAATCCAGGGAAGGAATATTGCACTAGCATAGTCTTCGTTGGGCAACACTAGTGTGCTTCTCTTGGTGGAGGTGGGGGAGGGTTTGGGATATTATCATGAGGCGGCCGGCCTCTCTTTTGTACTTGAGGCTCAAGATGAACCTCATCCACTTGCTCATCATGTACTTCGTCCCTCATTGGTATATTTCCAAGGGCCTCATTGTTAAGAGTCATTTAGTACCTAAAAGCAATTAACAAACAAAATTAGAAAAACGGAAGGAAATAAAGACAAAACACACAAATACTTAGATATATACCTAAGACCGTCTAACTCCCCTTGCGGCGCCAAAAATTGATCCGGTCCAAATCCACACTACTATTGAGTAGAGAGGAGGTCGATGCAATAATAACCCAAATAAGGTCGGGATCGAATCCACAGGGAGTTAATGATTGGAATTAGGTTTATATCTATGCGAGATGCGAGTTTTAGATCTAATTGCACTTCCACAAGTTTGGTTGATATTCCACTTCTATTTTTACTCTAATAATTGTAATTAATAAACCAAGGACATTATTTTTGTTTAGGGTTGTTCAAATGATTAGAGGGACTAGGGTCATGACTTCTACCTAGGTGGTTATCTAATGGGTTTTAAAATCTAGGAAAAACTTGATTAGTTGGGATTGTAATATAGCTATCACACCCGGGTACTCACTCTATACCTCTCGGTAGTTTGAGTGATTTTGCCCAATTTGGCTTTCTCAAGTCCAAATGGGTATTCATACAAATCAAGTGATATTCGCTCAAGTCGGGTATTACTATCTCTAGGTTTAACCCTTTAATTGGGACTATAAATTTCTTGAGTTCACCCCAATTTCTTGTTAGCCTAGTTTTCCTAGACTCCGTCCCACTTTCTCAAGTAGAGACTAAGTCATTTAGGCATGAATCAATATTTGCAACCATTAATTCTTGAGTTCTAGCAAGAACTAGGCTAAATATCACTAACCCATTCACAAACAAGCCCTAAATCAAACACCCATTAAATACCCACACTAGGGTTGGGTCACAACCCTAGATATAGGTTTAGCTACTCATGAAAATAGTAGAAATTACAGAAGAAATGAAGATATAATCCATAATACTAGATTATGCGATGAAAATCTTGTGTTCAAAGATGAATCTAGTACAAAATTTCCCAAAAGCAGTAAAAGTAGGCATCTCAGGCGCTCGATTCAAACACAACTTAACCTAAAAATGACAAAAAGTTCTATCTATAATAAGCTGAAAATATTTGAAAGCAACGCCCCTGCGGAGGTTTTGCGGCCGCATAATTCTGAGTGCAGTAGCACGCTTGCTTTTGTGGCCGCATAATTGTGGTGCGGTCCGCATTCTTCACTTTGAATTCTAGCTTGAGCTGGACTTTTGCGGACCGCACAATTCTGAGGGGGGTCGCGCTCATGATTACGCGGCCGCATAAAAGTGATGCGGTCCGCACTTCCTTGACTTTGTGTTGAAACAACTCTCTAACTTCTTTATCACGGACATCACAATTGTGTATGCGACCGCGCCTAACATCCTACGGCCGCATAATTTTGGTGCAGTTCGCACTCCTTCATTTTGCCCAAGTTGCCAACTCTCTGATTTTCGTTCATTGCGGACCGCTTAATATTGATTGCGGCCGCACAATGTCTTTTGTGACCGCACAATATTGGTGTGGTCCGCACTTTTTTATGCGTCCAAATTTCCAAGTCTTTGAATCCCTTTTCTCGCGGTACACATAATATTGATCGCGACCGCACAATGACTTTTGTTGCCGCACAATATTTGTGCGGTCCGCACTGTAGGCCTCTTTGACCTGTTTTGGTTTTTGTTCAATTTTTGACTCCTTTATGAGTTGATTTTGAGTCCTTTGGCTCATATTGAACAATTCCTACAAGAAAGAACATTTCATTAGTTTTCGGGAATACCTTTAAGCATTTTGACCTAAAACACAAGTAAAAGTAAGCAAATAAGAGGTCAAAATCCCTACTTATCAGAACCCTTTTCACAGATGGCGCTTCGAATGTGAAGGGGTATGGGCTAGGCATCATTTTGAAGCCGCCCACAAGAAATAAAATTAGACAATTTGTCAAAACCTCTAAGTTGAATAACAATGAGGCCGAGTGTGAGTCCATGATTGCAGGTCTCGAACTGGCTAAAATCTTGAGAGCGGAGGTCATCGATGCCAAATGTGACTCCCAGCTTGTGGTAAACCAAGTCAACAGAACCTTTCAGGTTCGAGAAGATTGAATATAGAGGTACTTGGATAAACTGAAGGTAAAGATACATCGGTTTAAGGAATGGACCCTACAACATGTACCTCGAGAACAGAACAGTGAGGTCGACGCCCTCACAAATTTTGGGTCATCAGTTGAAGATGACGAAATTAGCTCGGGGACTGTCGTACAACTTTTGAAGTCAGTAATTGAAGAAGGCCATGCCAAAATAAACTCCACAAGCCTAACTTGGATTGGAGGAATAAATATATCGAGTATCTAAAAAATGGGAAGCTCTCATCGTACCCTAAGGAATCGAGGACTATACGAATGAAGGTTGCACGACTCACACTGGTAGAAGATGGAACATTATACAGAAGGATGTTTGATGGACCGTTGGCAATATGTTTGAGTCCGGGAGACACCGACTACGTCCTACAAGAAATTCACGAGGGTACTTGCGGGAGCCATTCTGGTGCCGAATCCCTGGTTCCCAAAGTCATTAGAGCGGGATACTATTGGCCCAATATCGAAAAAGATACTAAGGAATTCGTTCAAAAATGCGACAAGTGTCAAAGATATGCACTGATGATCCACAAGCCTGGAGAGAAAATCCATTCAGTCATATCCCCATGGTCGTTCATGAAATAGGGATGGATATCGTCGGCCCTCTTCCATCGGCCCCATGTAAAGCTAAATATATTTATTTATGTTTGATTATTTCTCTAAATGGGTTGAAGCACATGCTTTCGAGAAAGTCAGAGAAAAGGAAGTTATAGACTTCATCTGGGATCACATCATATGCCGATTCTGGATACCTACCGAAATCGTATGCGACAATGCAAAATAATTCATCGGCAGCAAAATAACAAAGTTTCTAATAAAAAGGATGTTGTCGACGTCGTATCATCCTAGTGGAAACGAACATGCCGAATCAAAAAATAAGACATCATTAAGAATCTAAAAAAAATATTGAACGACGCTAAGAGAAAATAGAGACAAATATTTCGCGAAGTCCTTTAGGCATATCGAACAATGACGAAATTCAGTACGGGGGCAACACCGTTCTCCTTAGTATATGGCATCGAAGCTCTGATCCCGGTCGAGGTCGGGGAACCTAGTGTCAGGTTTCGATAAACAACAGAAGAATCAAGTCACATGGATATGAATACAAGTATCGAATTACTAGATGAAAAACGGGAAGCCTCCCACGTCCAAATGGCCACACAAAAGCAGCACATCGAAAGGTACTACAACCGACGAGCCAATCTTCGCCACTTTAGAATTGGGGACTTAGTTATGAGAAAAGTCACCCTCAATACTCGAGACCCAAATAAAGGAAAACTCGGCCAAAATTAGGAAGGGCCGTATCAAGTCCTTGATATCATCGAAAAGGGATCCTACGAGCTTAGCACGAGGAACGGCGAACAATTGCCAAATAATTGGAACATATTACTCCTCAAACGATATTATTTTTAAGGTATGGCCTTCTCCCTTTTCATTTATATTTTATACTAACTTGTTGCAGGTGTTCGATCGAAGGCATCGAAGTTTTCTCCAAGCATGAAGTCCTTAGGTCTGAAAGCACGCGTTGCACTCTTTTTCTATTCAACAGATTTTTATCCCAAATGGGTTTTTCCGGAAAGGTTTTTAACGAGGAAACCATTGTTCATGCTAACTAAGAGCAATTCAACAGTATCCGAGGCTTCTTTACAATCAACCTTTAATACTGGAGGGCATCACCCTCGGATGTTATATTTTCAAGGAAAATACTTCATGTCAACAGGGTCTTGATAGGTAAATTTTGTAAAGGGCCAAACGATCGAATGAATCGTGTCCATGTAGATTACTTGAGCCCTAGTGGCAAAACATGTACACATGTATGATCTATTGAAAGAAGTATATTTTCCTTACCAGATGTTCCATGCCTTAATGAAATTTCTACCTTACAATACTTATGATCTATTGCGGAAACTAGCTCAAGGGCTTATCGCAACTAAAGCTCAAAAAATTAACCTCGTACTCAGGGACTGTCATCCAAAAATTGACATGTTCAAATTACTAAACTTCGAGACCATAAGACCTTAATAAGGCAATCCTCAATTTTATAGGCCAAGGCTACCCCAGTCAGGGACTGACACTTCGAACAAGTTCGACGTATAATTGGGAAAATAAGCCGAAGAGGCAGATCCCAAGGCTACGACCGAACTAATGCGGTTTAGAGACGTCCGAATTTCGCAATAAAAATAGGACTTCGAATTCTTTTATAAACCGGTTAAAAGAGCTACCCTCGGCGAAACAACCAAAGGGTTTCGACAACGTCAACCCTCGAAAAACCCTAAGGGGTATTGAAATGTTCGAACCTTTGAACAATTTAGTACTGAAAATAATTATGCTAAGGCACAAAAAAGCAAAGGTTTTCGGTAACACTAACCCCGCTCCCCCACCCCACACCACCCCAAACAAAAAAACCCCAACGGGTATAGACTTTCTTCGTGCTAGGGCATAACAAATTTTTATATGATTTAACCTTTTGAGCTGAAAAGAGAATTCGAGAATTCAAGGCCCAATTCAAGAGCCCAAGGGCCGTTATATTTTTTGAGTTCGAGAATTCATCCTCACTCAACTAAAACCTAAGGGTTTTCCTACTTCGAGTTCGAGCAAGTACTCACTCGACTACAAAGACTATATTAGTCTGACTTCGGCAAAGTTGCCTACGTTTCAAATTCAAAAACAAATTTTCACAAGGCATAAGTGTGTCAAAATTCTCACAAGGCATGAAGTATATCAAAATTTTCACATGGCATAAAGCGAATAAGAATTTTCACAAGTCAAAAAATCGAGACAAAGTTCAAAAAGGAAATACTTTACATATGCAAAGGTATTTACGACGGACCAATGAGGTCCAACACAAAAGGAAGAAAAAGAAAAAATACAAAAGCCCCTACCTATCCTTGGGGGCAGCTTCCTCCTCGGGCTCCTCACCATTCTCGGACCCACTCTTGTTGCCATCATCATTATCATCGTCTTCGTCATTGGAAGTGGCCAACGCTCTAGCACCGGCTTCATGATCTTTTGCCTTTACTCTGTCTTCGGCATGATCGAAACCTCTAGCATGGATATCCTTGAGGGTTTTCCTCCGAGATTGGCATTTAACAAGTTCAGCGATCCAATGTGCTTGGGTTTGAGAAATCTCGGCAGCCTCTCTCACTTGAACTTGAGAGGCTTCAGTATAAGCCCGATAAATGGCCACCATCTTATTAGCCTCAGTTTTTGCTTTTTCGGCCTCAGCTTGGGCCTTTGCGAGTTCGGAAGCCAACCGAGCCTCGATCTCATCTATCTTTGTTTACCTTGAAAATGGTAATTACAATTATATTTGATTTTGGGGTTCTAACATTATGTGATTTATTTTAATACTAATTATTAGGAAATATATGCTAACTGTGAGTTAAGAAATTGAGATAAGAACAAAGGGTAGTGGTGTTACGCAAACCGAGCAGTCGTGAGATGAGGTCTCGAGCTGGACGAAACTGGGCCTCGGGGTCAAGCTAATATGCTTGACAGGGGATGATCAATGAAGGACTAATAGCCTAATGGTCCTCGAGGATAGCCTTTTACGATCAATAATAACTAATAAATGGAGAACAATCAATACAACACAATAAAGGGAAGCAATAAATCAATGGAACAATTGTAGAGTATGTTTGAGTTAGAGAACAGAGAATGTTCTTGTTTTTGTATTCAATATCATGTGTGTTACAAAATGACAAGGGTCCCCTTTATATAGGATGGGGAATCCCATCATAGTACATATGTAATTATTACAAAGAAATACAGCTGGTACAACTATTAAATGGTCCGGTACGGACTTTGTACTATTCTTGTAGACTTTGTCAGCTCTAAGCACATGCCCTTTGGAATTGTCCCGCCTTCTCATGACGGTCTCCAATTTGTACTGCCCCGAGGTCTAGCATGAAAATCCTTCGACATGCCTCCTCAAGGGATGTTCCTCGGGGTCAAACAATGAATCCCATTCTGAGCTTCTCGAGGTTAATCATGGAGCGCCATATCGATCTCAAAATCGGACTCCCCGATTTTAGCCGTATGCATATAGTCCCCGCATTTATTAGAATTAAATGATAAGAAACGGTCTTGAATTCTTGCCTCTTCAATATCCCATTAGGACGTCAGCCACGTGAGATCATTAAATGATATGGCAGAAAAGCTGCACAGATGCCGCTTTCAGCATGATTCTCGAGAAGCCCATGAACCGCTATTGGTTCGACCTTTCCGCTTCTCAAACATTCCCAAAACTATTCCTATAAATACTTCCATCTTCTATCTTTCAAATTTTTACAATATTTCAACCGTCCAACTTTATTGCTTACAGTTCTTGCATTCATCTTCCTTTTGCGCTTACTTCTTCATTTTCTTTCTTTGAAACCTAGTTATAAGCATAGCCAAAACTTCCAAAACGGTCCCTCAAAAAGAAGAAACCACTTCTTCGTCACTCCCGTCTAAGGGAAAATAAAAAACACTTCCTAGTATTGAGTAGTGCATTCCTGGTCCCTTTGACACGATCTCCGATTTTACCATCGAAAACCCCCCTTCTACACAGGGCTGATGCGAACCCGTGTCTCGGTACATAAGTGTACTGACCGAGGTAAAGAAGGTAAAGATAGACTACCTTTGGGGGGAAGCGGTGCAAGTAGACATCCCCACAGCTGAGGAAAGCATTGTTATGCATAAAGTTGTCTTCCTCGGCGTATATACGTATCCATTCACTTTAGGCTCATAGACACTTCTTCTCCACCGATAGACCCGGTAATTCTTGACTTCTGTCGTCAGTACCGAGTGACACTCAGTCAAATTTATCCTTCTTTTTGGAGGATTGTCTACATGTTTCGATATTTCTCCAACATGGTCGAGGGAATATCTTTCACCCTCGATCACCTGAGCAGGTTGTATAGCCATCGTCTCTACCGAGGGGATTTAATCAAACTACATCGTCGATCCGTCAAAGCATTCTTTGCTTGAATCGACGAGGACAAAGATCGGGGATGGATGAGTCGGTTTGTCAGAGTCAAAACCTTGGACCTCTTCCCTGCTGATAGGAGGCCATTCCCGGAGGAATGGAACATGAAGCGTAAGTGTCCCTATATCGAGCATGTTTTACCACCATTTTTCTTCTTTTGAACTGACCCCTTTCTTTTTTTACTTGATTTTCTTCTGATTGTGTAGCCAACGTGTGGTTCCCCGGTGCGGTCCAGGACTTCCCGGGATGGATCAAACTCTTAGACTCTTTTTTTTCAGATAGCAAGCGCATTTGGCGCGATTTGGCCAAAACGCGGTGGCAGGCCAAGAACCATGGTATGTTTTTATTGTCGTCATTTCCACATTTTTTGTAAGTATTATTTATGACGGTAAGTTTGATATGCCATGCCTATGAAGGCCTTGGGGAAAGCGTGTCAATGAGATCGCTTCCTCCTAGTGAAGATGAGGCTTCGAAACCCGCCAAGGACAAGAAAAGGAAGAAGGAGACACCGGCGGAGTCTCCGAAAGCCAAGAGAGAAAGGGCTCGGAAGCCCAAGACCGATGCTACAGTCCTAACCTCGACGGTTGCTGAGAGCCTGCATGCCGAGGAGGAAGATGATGATACCTACATGCTGTAGGTCAAGAAGCTATATGACCATGCTTTCTCCAAGCTACAAGATGAGCTGACTTGTCATGAGGAAGAGCTTGAAAATCTCACATCAGAGTCAAATGAGCTGAAGGCTATGTACGCCCAAAAATAGGAGGAGTTGGTCGACCTCCGGGCATGCTCAGAGAAGGCGCTCCAAGAGTGGGACGACTTCATCGAGCAGGTAATCTGGTACCCACGAATTTATCTTTTATTGTCATAATTTGGCGCTAATTAGCTTGTCTTTTGTATTTTCATATTGGGCAAAAGGATGCCCTAGTGGGGCAGCATCGGGAGGAGGTCGGGGCCAAGGACACCGAGATCCTCGAGCTGAAGCGGTTGAATGATATCGTGGCCTCGAAGAGAGACATTCTTCGGGAAGATCTATCCTCGACTTAGGGCCTTCTTCGAGGTGTTCAGGAGGAGGCTGCTGCATTATCTGCGGCTTAGTCTAAGGCTGACACAATTGTTGCTTCGTACAAAAGGGAAGATGTCGCTACAAATGATCTGGCCAGGGAGATATCCAAAGAGGCCGAGCTCAAACTAGCTCGGGTCGTTGCTCATGCTCGTTTGCAAGATAGGAGGCAAGCCTTCGAGGAAGCGAGTGCCAAGGGTGTCAATCTCTCTGCCGAGATCGAAGAAGCCAGGGCCGTGGAAGAAGAATTAGCATTTTCAACCACTTCGGATGAGGGCTCTAAAGCAACCTGGGCAGTAGTAAAGGTGAAGAGTAGACTTGCTTGTTGTTTTTTGCTTCTTTTTTTTTGTACATGGGCTCCTCGGGGGAGATTTGTAAAATACCCTTGTAAATATATTTTTTCGAATGCAAAAGATCTCTTCGTTTCATATCTTCAAACTTTTCCCTATAATATTTATGCAAAAGTTGATCTTCGAGCTTTGAATTTAACTCATTAAATCCCGAATTTTGAGTAACGGAGATCCTCGAGGTCGAGCCGTCGTGATTCCGACTGCACACCTTCCCGAGGTTAGGTTGACACGGGGTTGATTCGACCCTTCCATCCTTCTATCGTTGTATGATAGCGTCACTCTCACGATGTGACCGTGAAATGACCGATGTGGCCCCGCCGGTACATTTCCCGAAAACCATAAAGTCTTTGTAAGAGCTGTTTGGCCGTCAAAGTAAATGAAGAGACTCTATTTCTCCTTATATATATTCGCTTTTCTCTCATTTGAGGACTTTTCTACTTTGGGAAACTATCTTTTTCATAAAGTTTTTCTTCCTCGCAGAAGTTCTTCCACCATTTTAATTTAAAGCTTTCGCTTGACTTTTCATCTCCTTTTCCTGTTTCACCATAGTTATGGCTGTCATGCCCAAATCTATTCACCAAGAAGAGGAAAGCTCCACCTCTGCTTCCCGCTCGGCCGGTGGAACAGCGCCGGCGTTTGGTGAGTTGACCTCGAGCTGTTTACCTCGAGGAAAGACTTTACGTTGTAGAGACCTCTCGATGTTCTGGGCAACCGATAGAACACATCAAGGTTTATTCCATCAATAGAAGAGAGACACCTCGAGGCCGTGAGGAGAGACTGTGGATGAGGATAAGAGGTGATGTTGTAGGTACTCTCTCGGGAAGAGGGTATTATGGCCCATGTAGAGGGGTTCTTGAACGTATATATGTACCCCTTTACGCTAGGCCCTATTGACCGAGTCGTGCTCGAATTTGTCAGAAAATACTAAGTCACCTTGGCTCAGGTCCATCCATCATTCTGGATGATAGTGCTGATGATAAGATTTTTTGCAGAGAAAGTCGGGCTCGAGTTCACCCTAAGCGACCTCATCAGACTGTATCGACCTTTACATTACCGAGGCCTGATTAACCTACGACGTCGATCCACCAGGCCCTTTTTTGCCACTGATGATGAAGACAGGGACCGAGGGTGGATGAGTCATTTGGTCCAAGTGCGGACTGCTGATATTATCCCTGTGGAGTTCCTGTTGTTTCCCAAGAAATAGAATTTCACACGTAAGTGCTACGCTGCATTTTATCATTTTTTTTCATAGTGGAGTTAGACTCCATAAGAATGTTTTCTTCATTTCTCCGCAGAAATCTCGTGGTTTCCATATGAGATCCCTGATCTAGTGGATTGGACTCAGAAATTGGCAGCTTGCTCAACCTACGATGAACGCAAGTGGCGAGACCTGTCGAAGGGTCGGTGGGAGGCAAAGCACCATGGTAAGTGTTGTATGCTTCCTTTATTAAGGAACACTTCCTTTTGTGTTTATTAACTTCTTTGCTGCATGCATTGGAGAATTTCTGAGATGAAACCGTGCTCTATTGGAGAGGAGGAAGGATCGTCGGCTTTGGGGCCGAGGAATGATAGCAAATGGAAGGGATCCTCGATGGACGAGGATATTTACAGTGAGACGGGGCCAGCCCAAAGGCATAAAGAAGGTGTTGCCACAGGAGAAAACCTCGTATTGAGCGGTGATTTAACTAGAAGGGATAGCACTATGTCGGTTGCCAGGACTAAGAAGTATCCCAAGGCAGCTGAACCTACTAAACCCGAGGTATCTAGCCTCGGAGGGGGCAGTCCTCGAGGATGAAGGAGTGAAAGTCTATTTCCGCCATCTTCTTCTCCCGTCGAAGGTACTTCGAGGGATGTTCGGGGCTAGGGGTCGCCTAAATCAGATAGAGTTCCGGGTGATCGCATCCCCATTCAAAGTGGTTCAACTAGGGCCGATGTGGCTAGACCAGTAGGTGCGCGCTTTTACTTTGAGAAGGCTTAACGACTCTGTTATGAGGTGAACTTCGGTAACCTTTTCGGGTTTTCAGCTTCGCATTTTTGTTCTTTTGACTGAACCTTCTATTCGATAGGCCTTTGACAAACTCAAATCCGAGTTGCTTCGCTGTGAGGCTAGGTTGCAAAAATCCTTGGACGGGGAGAAATCCTTTAGGTTTCTTTGTGATAAGAGATCAAGAAAGTTGATACATCTTCGATCAGAGTTGAATCGAAGCCAAGAGTATGAAGGCAACCTCAAGAGACAGGTAACCTTTATTTTACGGGTACACAAGCTTCCTTCTCTATCTTTAAAAAGCTAACCCTTTGGTATTTCAGTTGCAGAAATTCAGTCGGGCCAATTACAAGTGCAATGAGATAAGGGCTCATATAGACGCCCATGTTGCAGCCAAAAAGAGTGTTTTCGCTGAGGCCACTACTCTCGAGATACAACTCCTCAATGCTTGAGAAAGTAGCTCGGTTCAGACGAGCAGAATTGCTAAGCTCGAGTCTGATCTTTTGAAGATGAAGGTCGAGGTCGTGGACGCCCGGGCTGAAGCCGAAGAGGTTCGAGATAAGGCCAATAAGAAAGTGGCCGTCTATTTAAAAGATGTTGCTGATGCTCGAGCCGAGATGAGGGGGGCCTTTGATAGAGGGAGAAGGAGCAGTGAATACGCCCGGTGCAGATCTCGGAGGGAGACCCTCAAAGAGATTCATGCTAAGGGTTTGGATCTCTCGGAGGAGATAAAGCAAGACAAGGAGGACGAGATTAACGCCAAATTCTTTATTTCTACTGAAGCGGGAACTGATGTTTGAAGGCCGTTGAGGGAGTTGATCCCGAGGGGCCGTCGAGGGAGCTGATCCCGATGGGTCGTCGAGGGAGCTGGTTCCAAGAGTAGACTAGGTTTTTCTTTCTGATTATTTGTATGGGGCTCTCTGTGAGAGCTTTGTAATTGTAACTTTTCATCATTTCATGTATAAAAAGAAACCTTATGGTTTTTTCTTTATATAAGCTTTATTTTCTTGTGCCTTTGTTTCTGCTTTACATTTTGATGTTCGTCAATAATTGGTCCGATGAGTAGGACTTCAAAATGAAACCTTTGGGGTTCTATGCTCGGCGAGCAATAAGCAATAGTTGATAGTTAACCGCTTAGGGTTAAATCCTCGAGTCAAAGTTTGACTTAGGCTCATCGGCCCTTAGGTTTTTAGATCGACCCTGAGGCTCTTTTAGGCTGGTGCTTAGGCTCTTACGCATTGGGTCGGTACGACCTCTAATATGGCTATAGTTTCCCTTGTTAAAGACTTTTGAAGTTTTGTGATCGTCCGACTCTTCGATGGCTCAATAAGAACCTCGATTATGAGCCGTTGTGTGACGACTGATGAGCACCTCGGGGGGTTGGCTTGAAGGCTGACTGTTTTGAAGCCTTTTCATTGTTTGGAGCCGATATGATCGAAGCTTTGGCCAGAGCCTTATGACCGTAGTCATTGTGTTTCGCTGTGGCCCTTTAGTCCTCGAGTGGGGAAGCCTCGACGTCTATATCGAGGGTATGCCTTTTTAGAGGTCTTACAAGTTCGGATATATAGCCTTGACTTTAAGATCGAGATTATGCCTTTTGTAAGGTCTTACGAATTTGGACATGTCTTACTTCAGGTCTTACAGATTTGGACATGCCTTACTTGAGGTCTTACAGATTTGATATTTCCTCGTGGAGGTATTATAATTCATGCCTTACTTGAGGTCTTACAGATTTGATATTGCCTCGTGGATGTCTTATAATTCATGCCTTGCTTGAGGTCTTACAGATTTGATATTGCCTCATGGAAGTCTTGTTGCCTCGTGGAGGTCTTGTAAGCTCGAAGTTGCCTCATGGAGGTCTAATATTTGTGACTCATGGAGGGTTTCTAGGCTCGAAGTTTCCTGATTGGGGTATTACGACTTCGAGCTTTCAGAGGCTCGATGAGCTGACTGTCGATAGCAGTCCCCGAGTGCTCGAGAGTGCTCGAGGATTTCTGGCCTTTGAGCCGCTTCTTGCGGAAATAGCAAACTTCTTTGAAAACGCAAAGCTTTTGGTGATAAAATATACTCCTTTGATTACTTGGTACAAGTATACATGTTTTCGCCATCGAGGGTTCAATTATTCTACGCAGACACGGTTCATTCGACCGTTTGGCCCGGTACATCATTCTCCTGTCGAGACCCTCTTTGGCTTATTTCAATTTCTTCGAGAAGGTGATCTCCAAAGGGGATGCCCCCCAGTATTCGAGGTTGATTGAAGAGAAGCCTTGAATAATTGTTGAGTTCTCCTTAGGTAGCATATAGATGTTGCCTCGTTAAAAACCTCGTCAGTAATTCAAGGCTTCTACAAGAAAGACTAAGGACTGTGAAGAGATAAAATCAAAACCAAGACATTTTTCTTTTCTTATTCTTTGACTCTTTCTTGGTTTTATTTGTATGTTGTCGCTTTTCATTTTACTTGTAGTAATTTTCTGATGTGACAATCTATATACATTATTATTACTTTTATTTGGTTTAGTCATTTCATCATCAACAGTGTTATCTAAAAATTTAATAAATTCAACATGAATAGATTTTATTATAACATTAGATTCAAGATCCAACAATATATATGTCTTTGAATTTTGTGCATATCCAACAAAAATACTTTTAATTTCTCTAGGACCTAGTTTTGTTGTTTGGTGATCATGAACTCTATAGAATGATATACACCCCCACACTTTAAAATAATCTAAATTAGGTTTCTATTATTCCAAAGTTCATATGGTGAAACATGTGAAGGCACCCTATTTAATATGTGACAAGTTGTTAAAAGTGTTTCTCCCCATAAATTATGTGGTAAATGTGCATTCATTAACATAGCATTAATCATATCAACTAAAATTCTATTTTTTCTTTCAGCCAAACCATTTTGTTGTGGTGTATAAGGAGCACTTGTTTGTTGTATCAAACCATTCTCTTCTCAAAACTTATTAAATTTAGAGGAAAAATATTCCCCACTTCTATCACTACAAAGAATCTTAATCTTAGTATTCTTTTGATTTTCCACAACATATTTATATTCATTAAACTTCTGAAATGCTTCATCTTTTGTTCTAAGCAAGTAAAAATATGTGAATCTAGAAAACCCATCTATAAAAGTAATAAAATATCTTTTGCCTCCTCTGGTTAACTTTTTATTTAGTTCACATATATCAGAATGTACTAAGTGTAACAATTCACTAAATCTTTCAGTTTTATGAAAAGGCTTCTTAGTCATTTTTTCTTGTATACATATTTCACATTTCTTTCACATTATAATGCTTGCAAGAAATATATCCATTTTTGGACATATAATTTAACGAACCAAAATTTAAATGCCCTAATCTAGCATGCCATAAAGAAGAATTGGACTCAACAATATAAGCAGAAATATAGTTTATTACATTAATTCTAAGTTTGAACATATCATCACAAGTTTAGCCCTTCCCAACAAATAAATCACTCTTAGATACTATTACATGGTCAGATTCTATGACTATCTTGAAGCCTCTCTTAGACAGCAAACTAGTAGACATCAAGTTCATCTTCATGTCGGGAACATGGTACACATTTAGCAATGTTAGATTCTGCCCAGAAGTGAAATTGATCTCAACACTTCCTTTTCCTGCAACATCTGCAGTCATATGATTTCACATGAGAACCTTCTCGGGTTCCTTCACTTCTGCATAAGTCTTAAATATATTCTTCTCATAACAGACATGAACGGTGGCACCCGAATCCAACCACCAGTCTTGACTTTTAGCAGCAGCCATGTTTAATTCTGTAACCATATTACATGGTACTACAGAAACCATTGCATCCAAGCTTTGTGATGAACTTTCAACTGTGTTTGCTTTTGCTTTCTCATACCTTCCGGAGTTTCTAGAATTTTCATGGTTAAAATTAATTCTTGCTTTCTTAAACCTGCTACCACGAATCTTGTGGCCTTTCTTTCCACAATGATGACATTTCAAGGAATTCCTCTTTTTAAATTGAGGCTTATTGAAAACTTTAAGTTTTTTTGTTTCCATCTACGTTATTATGACTAACATTATTAACTGTAAAACTTGAAGGTTGCATAAAAGTATCACGAATTCGAGTCTCACTTTCAATCGAATGTGAGTTCGAAACGCTTCCACAGTCAATTTCTCAGAAGAATGCAGGATATACTTTCTATAGTCATTCCAAGAAGAAGGCAATTTAGAAAGTATATCACCGATTTGAAGTGCATCAGGAATTTTAACTTCAAGACCGCTTAGTTCTGAAACTAAGATTTGTAGTTCATGAATCTGATCAATAATGGGCTTTGTATCAACCATTTTAAATTTGATGTACTTTAAAGATAGAAATTTATTGATACCTCGTTTCTCGTTTTCATAAGCACTTTGCAATGTCGTCCAGATTTTCCTTGGATACTTCAAATTTTTGATACAGAACATAGAGACGATTTGTTAATGTATTCAGGATATGTCCCCAACACAGTAGTTCATCATCTTCCCGTTTCTTCTTCGTTGCTTTCACTTCATCAGAATCCTCTGCAGTGCGATCTGGCACAGCAGGAAATTGTGGATCAAGAACATAAAAAATCTTCAGAGCAGTCAGTAGGAAAATCATCTTGTCCTTCCAGCGAGTAAAGTTTGATCCATCAAAACGATCGAGTTTGATGAACTCTTTTGGATTATCAACAGTGGACAGAATGTTCTCCATAGCAGAACAACTTTTTTAAGATTGTTAGAAAAAATCAATAATAATTGAAAACAATATTGAGAAGTCTTGAGGCATGAGAACGACTTTCCTTAAAGAAGTTATTGTCTGTATACAGATTTGGAAAAAATACAGACAATCTTTTTCAGGATACAACAAGCCACAAAATTGATACACTTAATAGTGTAAATTCGTAAACAAATACATAAAATGGACAAGAACTTAAAAAGCCCATAAAGAGGCTTTAGACCACCGATGTGGGAAAGTCCCACATTTCCCTTTATAACAAACTACTTTTTTCATCGAGGACCAATCAAAACAGTAGCGCTGCATCATCACTTACAAGAAAAGGAAAAAAAACTAGAATCGAAGATTATAGCTTTAAGTCAAGTACTTTGGAATTTCTAGCTATATTAGGAGAAATGGGAGATTAGGTAAGGTGCACAGAGAAACGAGGTCAGATACAAGCAAGAAAAGTCAAGAATTTTAGTGTAAATTCTATAATTATCACGGACATAAAGCTGTTGAGTGCAGAATTTTGTAAACATGGGTGGCACATCTATCAAGGGAAGAATATCTCATGGACTTTTTTTCAGTGAAAAGGAAAAACAATCGTCCATGAAAAACTGAAGCAAAAATGGCCATGCGAGATCCCCATCTCCAAAACAAACAGTCAATGTTATATCTGAAAACAAAGAAGTCAATGGGGGGTAACATTCACCCCCAACAAAACAATTTGCTAAGGTATTGATTTCGACATGAAAAATGAACACGAGAAACACTGACAGAAGAAAATATCACCTTTGGCGATGAGGGCGCAGACAGACTTGATAATGCCACAAAATGATGCCCTGGTAATTAAATTATGTGTGTTTGGATACTGATGTAAAGTGAGTTTTAATTGATCCACGTAGCTTAGTGAATATTATCTAACTACGAGTTATCGAGGAGATGCAGTTAACGCATCGGATCATATCGAAACAACCCAAGGTGAGATCACTGCAACAACCTTTGCAAAAGAAGTAGTCAAAGATACTCCATTTCAGGTAGTGGCTGCAGATATGACCTATAATATTATTCTTGAAAGATCATGGATATATGACATAAATACAGTACCACTAATAATACACCAAGTCGTCAAATCCCATCCACATGGAGAATCAGAAAAATACAAAAAGATCAAAGAATTGCGTGAGAATAAATTTTATGGCTATTGCCAAAGGCTTAGCCAAAGACAGAGGCGTCTAATAACAATTGCAGCAATTAGGATTCGGGGATGTCAAGTGTCATAACCCAAAATACCATCGGAGCCATGTTGAGGCCTAATACCTCTTTCTAGGTAAGATAAAAACAAACATCAGAAAATAAACTTTAAAAACAGTAAAAAAATAATCTCAATAGCGGAATAAATGAAGTCAAAATAACAATGCAACCAAAATATTGTGTCACCGAGTGTATGAACTTTATAGACTACTAAATATAGAGTTTGAATAAAATACAATACTTTCTGGAACACTAAATAATAATAACATAATATAAAAGAAGTGGCTTCAAAGTTTGCGGACGGAACAATAGTGCCACCTCAAAATCTCCACAAACTCCAGACACGGCTTACTTGCAACCAACACGATCAACAATACTTGGATATGCACATGAAGTGCAGAATATAATATGAGTATAATCGATCATATGTACAACAAGCCTAACCTCAGGTTGAAAGCAGTGACGAGCTTGGAAAGGTCACATACTCATTTTCAATAGCTAAAAAAAATATCAACATAATAGTGGCAAAAAAGAAAAGCAGCTCAAGTAATATCTGTTACACCCTATTTAGCACAAGTCAAAACAAGATTCAACTAGTGGTTCTTCTGATGTTTATGAAAGAGAGCTGCCACCTAATATTTAAGGTATATTAGGATACTATGTGTCTATTAGATTATTATCCTAATGGTTTACTAACCGGTAAGATTTGGGTAAGGGTTCTAGTTATTCTAAGGAGAAGGTGTTAGACACCCCCTAAAATCTACCTGAGGTCGCTCCTTTGAACTTAGGCTAGGTTAGAAAAAGTAAAGGTCTATACTCGGCTTCGCCGGGTGCTTAAAATATGTAAATTATTCTAAGTCTAGTTTAGGAATCTACTATTTGAAAAAGGGATTATGCATGTATTTTGAAAAGGAGTTATAGGTTTTAAGGTTTATAATTTATGAAAAATTCTTTGTAGTGTTTATAATACAAAAGTTGAGAAACCTTGTGAAATACTGTATTTTGAAAGAAGATTTGAATGTTTTATCTCATTTCGAAATATGCGGTATAATAACCCAATCAGTTATTTTGAGCATTTGCATTTCATTCAGCTATTTGAAGTCTTGAGTAGATTTATATGAAGTATTATGACTTGTGCGAATCGTCGGTTTTGGATTTCAGGTGATTCGGGATTGATTTGGAAGAATGATTCTCAACTAGGGAGCCAACTAATTGAAATAGTTAACCAACTTTGACTTTGGTGTATTTGACCTCGAATTGGAGTTTTGATGTTCTGTTAGGTCCGATAGTAATTTTGGACTTGGGCGTATGCTCAGATTTGCATTTGAATGTTTCTAGAAGGTTTTGGTGTTAATCAACGAAAGTTGGCAATTTGAAGGTTTTGAAAGTTTATGGATTTGACTGGGAGTTGACTTTGATGATATCGGGGTTGAATTTTTGTTTCGGGATTTGGAATAGGCTCGTAATGTCATTTGAAACTTGTATGCAAAATTAGAAGTCATTCTGGGCTGATTTGATATGATTTGGCACGAGTTTTGGAAGTTGAAAGTTTGAAAGTACATTAGGTTAGATTCGAGGTGCGATTTGTGATTTTGATGTTACTATGTGTAATTTGAGGCCTCGAGTAGGTATGTGTTATGCTTTGTAACTTGTTAGTATGTGTAGACGGGGTCCCGAGGGGCTCGGGTGAGTCGCAGATGTGTTTCGTATCATCGTTCAATCATGTCTGATGGCTGGTCATTGTTGAATCTAGTATGGTCGCACCTGCGGAGTTATAGGCGTAGGTGATATGGCCGTAGATGAGGTCACGTGGGCGCATAAGAGAATGAAGGCTGGTTGGGGGAAGACCGAAGGAGTGGGATGGTTGGTGCATATGCGCGTCCGCAAGAGCGAGATTCTAATCGCAGAAGCGAATGGCAGCATGGTTGGGAGTTTGCGCAGAAGCGATATTTCGAGCCTATCGACGATGGTCGCAGATGCAGTGACTTGGAGTGCAGAAGCGTGGGTTGGTGTTGCACTTGTGTTTGCGCAGAAGCGGGCTTTTTACATAGGTACGGAATGACGGAGTTTCAGTTGTTCTTGTAGAAGCGTGATTGATACCGTAGGAGCGGCGGTCGCAGGTGCGAAAATGTGACCGCATATTGGGGAATGCCTAGGAAGAAGCTATATATTGAGGGCTTGGTTATTTTATTCATATTTTGGGTTGGGGAGCTCGGATTTGGGAGATTTTGGAGGCGATTTTCACCTCATGGATGGGGTAAGTATTTTGGACTCGATTTTGATTATATTTCATGAATCTATCTTCAATTTAGCATTTGGATTATGAATTTTAAAGAAAAATTAGGGCTTTTTATCTAATCTTTCCTAAAGTGAAATTTTGAGTTTTGAACATCGATTCGGAGTCAGATTTGAGTGAAAGTGGTATGATTGGACTCTTATTCGAATGGGTTATCGGAATTTGTGAGTTTTGTCGGGTTTCGAGGCGCGGGCTTGGATTTGATTTTTTGTTGAATTTGAGTTTTTGACTAAAGATTCGACCTTTATCGATTGTGTTTTTCTCCTATGGAATTATTTGATGTTTTGAGTTGCTTTTGGCTGGTTTCGATTCGTTCGGAGCTTAATATGCGTGGGCTGTCATTTCCAGAATATTGCTTGATGTGCTCGCTAATTGTTTTGGCTTGTTTGAGGTAAGTATCTTATCTAAACTTGGTTGAGGCACTAGTTGCATGAATTATTTGTGATAGCTACGTGCTTGGGTGCGCATATGTGTGGGGTTTGAGCCCATGTCCGAGCATCGGGGTATTTCCATTCTCGGGGTAGTGCTTAGGCTATGATATGACTAGAACTGACTGTTAAACTTTAAGATATAAGGTTTCTCATATTTGTAATATTGTTATGGACTATTTGAGTCATGTTTGAGGTTATGAAGAGGCTAATTCCTTGAATAAACTTGGTGATTGCTATTTCTGTGATGAAATTACTGATTCGAGCTATGACATCACACTTTGCACATGCATACACTTTAGCATGTTATTATACCAGTCCAGGAGCATGAAATTTGATATTTATTCATCACGTACATATGTTCTTGTACACTTGCTTTTGTGTGATATGATTTGGGCTGGAAGCCTGTGATCACGCCAGGCAGATTGTGTTGTTATGCCCGTGACCACGCCAGGTGGATAGTTATATTATGCGGGTGACCATGCCGAACGGAGTATGATACTACGTTTGTACCACGACATGCTGATTGTAATACTTGCACATGAGTTATCAATGCAACACGTGTGTTGTCCGTGCAGATTTTTATTATTAGCACGTGAGTTATCTGTGCGAATTCAGATATTGATATTATAACACGTGTGTTATCTTTGCAGCATGTGATTTGTCCATGCAATTGGTATTTTTAGCACGTGAGTTGTCCGTGCAACGTGTGGATATCGATCCATCTCCCTAGGTTCACCCTATCATGTTTCTCTCTTGATGGTGTACACGCAGATTGTGAGAGACCGCCGGGTTTATAGTTAATGTGAGCTCTGGGAAAGCTAGTTATTGTTATTTGGATCGAGTTGCATGCCGCAACAGACTGATATTTGGTTGTTTCCTTTCATCTTTACTTGCAAAGACTATTTGCGTGATTTGCTTGCATATCTTCCTTATATGCTATATTTCTAACGGAGTAAAACACTTTAAAACAAAGAATTGTGAGCACCACGGTGGTTTTACATGTGATTTACTTGATTTGATCATATATCTGTTTTTTATTTGTTGAATTTATGAGCTGCACAGGTGATCAACGAGTGTCATTTATAGTTCTTGCTTCTGTTTTTTCGCCGAGGTTAGTTAGGATACTTATTACATGGGGTCGGTTGTACTTATATTATACTTCTGCACCTTGCGTGCAGATCTTGGAGATGATGTTAATGTGTACGGTGGGAGCTGGCATTGAGGATGAACTTGAATTCCGGTTGTCGCTGTCACTTGTCCTTGGTAGCTTTAGATTTGAGTTTTGTTTATATATATTTTAAATAGATGTTTGAGGAAGGAGATGGGCCTTATGGTATTCTTTAAAAAATGCAAGGCAAGTCTTCTACTAATATGGAGGCATTGTGTAATAGAATTGGAGATTAAATTGTTGAGAAATATTATCATCTGTGAGTGACTTTGCTTATTATTTCATGGTGGATTATCAATCTATAGTAATTTGTGGAATATATTTCTAATTTATACTGAATGATGGCATTACTAATTATACTAGATAAAATTATATGCTTATTTGAGTAATAAAAGATATTTATTTATTATAGCCACCTCACACATGGTGCTAGTGCACTACATTCATTACTAGTGCCACGATGGGCTATATTTATGCCTCTTAGGTCATTGTCATTTCCTAAGGAAGCCAACTTATAAGACAAACTATTCGAAATGTTTCTAACACAAACAAAACCTTCATGATCTTTGTGATAGACATCTACCACAGATGCAAGAGGTGATACAAAGGTACATAATTTATTGGAGTTGGACTACATAAGAGCTTCCTTAGTCAAAAGATGTGCAACACTGTTTCCTTTTCAAAAATTATGCTTCACCACGATCTCCCCCATTCGCAATGCCCGCTTCATTAACCATCTGCATTTATAGATTATGTTGGAGTAAGTTGGATAGTCATCATCAAGAAGGTGTATGACTTCTGTTGCGTCTGTGTCCACTTCGATCGGGGCAATTTTTCACTGGCTATAATTTGGAGTGCTTGTAGAGCTCTTGTAGTTCTACTTGTATTAGTGCGTCTTCATGTGTTTTCTTGTGGTATCCGACGATCCATTGACCCTTGCTGTCATGAATAACTCTGCTTACTCCTCCTTGTAGGCACTCATTTTTTAAAAGCTCCATCTATATTGATATTGTGCCATCCCTTAGGTGTTTCCTGCCATTCGATGCTTAAATTCCTTTTTAATGTATGTGTTGTGGGATTAATGTCTAGGTGTTTGTATTCTAAAGCTTGGTTTATAATTCTTTTTATTTTGGTGCGATGTCTGGTATTATTTTGGTTGTTTTGATTTTTATTATTCCAATATTCCAAAGGGTGAAGGGGAAAACCTCTTCCCATGAGATGTATTGGTTGATTATGGATATGTTGGCATTTTTGAAGTGTCAAACCCAGTGTGATGTGCCTGTTTGTGGTATTAATTTCTAATCTATGGATTCCCATCAGGATTTTGTAATGTCGCATTCCCAGAAAATAAGGGTGATACACTTATTTGTGTATTTTCATATTGAACACTTTGGATCTATATTAATACCAATTTTATAGAGGTATGCACGGCTGGGGATTCTGTTATGGTAACATTTTCAGATGAAGTACTTAATTTTGTTGGGGCATTTTAAATCCCAAATCCAGGTAAAATTATTAGTATTGGGTTCATACTCTTCACTTATCTTGTAACAAGAATTAACAACCACTTGAACTTATACTCCATAGTAGACTATTCGCTGTTAGAAGTGTCTTGTTAGGGACAATAGTGTTGATATTGTTTGTTATTGTATTTGGAAGGTCGAAGAAATTTTTTTCCAGTTCACATCTATCTTTGTCACACATGTCTCTTATTTTTAAGTTGCTTTCATTCTTTGTCAATGGGCCAACAATGTTACTCCTAAGGTTGGTTATGTTAGGGATCTAGTTAGTATCCCAAATGTTTAAGTCAGAGTATTTGTGAGCTGACCACCTAATACTCTTATAGCAATAGGACCATCCTTTTAGGAGACTATTCCATGTGTGTGAGTCTAATTTAACGTTTTTAGTCTTCCTGTATTTACTAATCAACACCTTTGCCCAAAGAGTTGATGATTTAGTGAGAATTCTCCATGCTAGGATGGTCAGTAATGTCAGATTTTTTGACGTGGCTTTTCCAATACCTAAACCACTATGTTCTTTTTGTTTGGTGATGGTTTCCCATTTTATCAAGTGCAATTTTTTCTTCTCCGTAGTGGTACCCCATAGGATATCTCCTTGAATTTTATCGATAGATTATAAAGTTTTGTTTGGTAGTAGGGATTGTAGCATGATATAGTTGGCAAGAGTGTTTAGAGTAGAGGTCACTAATATACTTCTTCCAGCCATACTTAACCATTTTGCATTCCAATTGTTTAATCTTGACCTCATCTTATCAATTCGGAATTGGAAATCTTTATGTTTTGGATTGTTGTTCAAGATAGATAATCCTAGATAAGTCAAAAAATTGTTACTAATCTTTATATTAAAGAAGTTTGTTAATATATTTTTGGTAGGTGTTGCACACTTTTTTGATACAATTAATTTATATTTTATATTATTTATATTCAAACCTGAATTGCTACAGAAATTCTCCAGGCTATACCAAATTGTTTGGATTATTTTTTCGTCTTCGAAGAATAGATGAGATGGGGGGAGGGGGTGTGTGCTGATAAGATTTAATTTGATAGGGTCCCAATTCTTGGTATCTACTTTATTTTCAATGCTTTTTAAGAGCATATCCCTGCAAAGGATAAATAGGTAGGGGGACATAGGATCTCCCTGCCTAATGGCCCTAGTAGGGGCGAAATATTTTGTTTTGTCCCGTTAACTAGCATGGCTATATTGCTAGTTGTGAAGCAATTAATAATTAATGAGGATATTTTTGGAGGGAATTCAAAGAAATATAAGGTTCTATAGATGAAAGACCATTCCAATTTGTCAAATACTTTCTCTAAATCTATTTTTAGAATTAAGCCAGGCTTGCCCTTTGTTGAGTTAATTTTCTTCATGACTTCTTGGATGATGATCGCATTCTTATTAGACCGCCCATTTTTTAAGAAGTTAGAATATTGCGGGTTGATGAGTTGGTATAGGAAAGGCTTAGCACGATTAGTAATGATTTTGTTATCACCTTATAAATAGTGTTACGTAAGCTAATTGCCTAAACTTTTTAAGGTTATTAGCATTATTAATTTTACATATGGGGCACAAGTATGTATCGTTGATATTTGGAGGTATTGTGTTTGTTTTAAATTTTTTGGCATAAGTTGATGACCTTGCTTCCCACAATGTGCCAATATTTTTTTTTTTAAAAAGGTTGCAATCCATCCTGGCCTGGTGCCTTGTAGGGTTTAAAGGACAAGGTTGCATTCCTACTCTCGTTATTTCTTAGAGGATTATAAAGGCTTGAGAGGTTTATTGTGTGAAAGATTTCATTGTCCCTTTTAATAATCGATCGTTCAGTCATAACATGAGAGGTAGTAAAAACTTTTGTGAAGAAATTTGTTGTGTGGTTCATTAAAGAGATTTTGTCATCTATTCAATTTCCATTGTCATTTTTAAAGAACACTATATTATTTCTCCTTCTTCTGTTTGTCTCCTTAATGTGGAAATTTTTTGTATTTGTGTCACAATCATTAGCCAAGTTACCCTAGATCTTAATTTCCAGTAATCGTCTTCAAGCATTAGAATATTGTTATAATCCTCAACAAGTCTCTGTTCAAGATTAATAAGGAAGTTGCTCGTAGTATAATTAGGAGAGTTTTGGATTCCATCATTTCTAGCTAAAATCTTTCTCTTATTTTAAATATTGGCAAAAGTATTCTTCTTCCATTATAATAGCTCATTCTTAAAGAAATTAGTGCCACTTAATAGGTGTAACGACCGGATCCGTTATTTTTGCTTTCTAGATCCATGTTCCCCTAAATAAGACTCCATGTATGTGCTTTAACTGCTTTATGATCTGCGGGGATGGTTAGTTCGGGATTTGAAAGGGTTGGGGTTGAAATCAGAACACTTGGTTCCTTCAAGTTGGCCAAAAAATGCTAAGTTTGACTTGAATCAACGTTTTGAGTAAATGACATTGGAATTGGCATTTGACGGTAGGTTCGTATGATGATTTGGACTTGGGTGTATGTTCAGATAGGGTTTTGGATGACTCGGGAGCGTTTCAGCCCTTAATATTGATAGTTGGCACATTAAAAGTTTTAAAGTTCTTTAAATTTGATTTGAAGTAGAATTTGGTGTTATCGAGGTCCAATTGGGATTTTGAGCTCCGAAATAGTCTCGTATGGTGATTTAAGACTTGCACACAAAATTTAGAGTCATCCGAGTAGTTTAAGTATGTTTCGGTGCGTTCCGAATAAGTTGGATGAATTTGATGTTCATAAGTTGATTTTATTGGTTGGGTTGCGATTTATAGTTTTAAAATTATTTTCCGCATTGAGAGGGTACGATTCAATCTATTTTATGATTTCAAACTTGTTGGTATGTTTGGACGGGATCTGGAAGGCCTGAATGCCATTCGGACGATGCTCGAAAGTCGTTTGGCGACGAAATGCCCGCATGTGCGAGCTCGCAGAAGCGAGCCAAGTATCGTAGAAGTGGCCTGAGGCTGGCTAGGCCTTGATCGCAGATGCGGTGAAGCTTCCGCATAAGAGGGGTCGCAGATGCGCGACGTAGCCGCAAATGTGATGGGTCAGTGGTCGAGCGATTTCCGCAGAAGTGGACAGTTGACTGCAGAAGCGGTCCCGCAGAATCGGAGATCCTCCCGCAGGTGCAGAAATACCGTTGGGTAGAAGGAATGCATTGGAGTCGAGATCTAGGCTCAATTCTTCATTTCTCTCACTTGTTTGTCAAAAATTGAGCTCTTGGAAGAGGGATTTTGACCTAGCACTTTGAGGTAAGTGATTTCTGTACAATATGATTTTAAAACATAGATTATGGGTAGATTTTAACATGTAAAGTTGTGAAAATCATGGGTTTAGATGAAAAACCTAGGTTTTGATAAAAAAATAAGATTTAACCACTAAAATGATTATAGAAATGGGTAAAAATTATATATTTGAGTTCGTAGGGTTATGGATAACACTTACCTTCAAAAATTTCTGGAATTCGGGCACGTGGGCCTAGGGGTAAATTTTAGGAGTTTTTCAATTTGGGTTGGGTAATTACTCTAATAGTTAGATTATGAACTTTGAGTATATATTGATTTATTTATACAATTTTTGGCTAGTTTAGGGTTGTTTGGCACCAAGTTGAGGATTTAAAGCATACTTGTGGACCGGAAGTAAGCTTGAGAATAAGGTAAGTCTCTTACCTAACCTTGTAAGAGGGAACTCATCCCCTTAGGTGTATTTTGTTATGAATTACTTATGTGGGGAGCTACGTACGCAGTAGGTGACGAGAGTCTATGCATATCTATATTCCATGTGAAGTCGCGATATTCTTAGACTTACATCATGCTTGTTTGCACTGATACGTCGATTATGCATATTAATTGTCTTAAATAGAGTTGAGATTAAGGATTTTAAGATTTAAAAACTCCAATATAGATTTCTTATGTTTGGGAAGAATTGAAGAATTTTATAATAACTCTGAGGAATCCATGTCCACTCACGCCGCAAGTTTCGAGGAGTTGTG
Source organism: Nicotiana undulata (assembly GCA_005239495.1). Classification (NCBI taxonomy): domain Eukaryota; kingdom Viridiplantae; phylum Streptophyta; class Magnoliopsida; order Solanales; family Solanaceae; genus Nicotiana; species Nicotiana undulata. The sequence goes on along the minus strand of ML251629.1, from coordinate 10,692 downwards.
ATCGTTGGTTATATATGTGCACAGGGTGTAGTTCTATCGGGACTTTATAGCGAGATTTGAGTAAGATAAGTAATTGGGTGTTGCAGGGTTGAGACGTGTTGGTTATGTTCTTTCTGATTCAGGTGGCATGGTATCGTCTGATTTCCCCATGGTTATGGCAATGTATTTTGAGTAATTGACGTCGAATTTTGCATGGTTATTGATTTTGATCAAGGTGGATTGGAGTATGTCATGTGGTCCAGCAGTTGGAAGGGATCACGCTTTGCAGCTCAGTTAGGTTGAGGTATGATCCTTGGTGTCGGATTTGTGTGATATGGTTTCACGATGCGTATTAGGCTTTTAGCATGATGTGATAATGGTACGTGTTAGTGGCAGGATAGTCCTCTTGTGTGAGTCTTCTTTATTTAATGAATTGAGTTCTTGGTATGTGGTTATTGAGTGCACAAGTTGCACAAGTTATGGCACTGGCTGGCATTGATACTGATCGGATGAATGGTTGTTGGTTTGTACGTGTTTCTTTCATCATCGGCAGTATATGGAAGTGTTAGAGCGAGGCATGGTTTGATAAGAGGGTATGTACTGGTATTGAGTTGTTGAACAGCTATGTGGTTAGGAGTTATCGCTATGAGTGGTTGAGTCACGCGGTATATTATGTGATTTCATCTTGGGTTACAGATATGGTTTGATACAGCGTGTTCAGACTTTTTCAGTTTATAGTCGTTGAAATTTGAACTTGTAAATTATTTCAGAAGTGGAAACTTGGTTTTAAGGTTTATGGGTCAGAATTTGATAATGAAATTTCAGCTATGTTGTGTTATCAGACCTAGATGGGGTAGGGTGATGTGGGATCACCTCCGAAAATGTGCATGGAAGGTTACACTGCAATTTTTGGTGGTGTTGGAACATCTCTAGGCACGTTCAAGGACAAACGTTTGTTTAAGAGGGGGAGAATGTAACGACCCGGTCTGTCGTTACGTAAAACTTGCATTAAAATTTTTTTATTGACTTGTTATGGATTGGATATACTGTTATTGATGTGTGAGAGTTGGTAGGCTTGGAATCGGAATGGTTGCAGTGATGATTTAGTCACTTAGTCCTTAAGAATGGCCTTAAGATGAGAAAAGTCAACTGAGAGTTGACTTATTGGTAAACGACCTCGAAATGCGGATTTTATGGCTCGGATAGTTTCGTTAGGTGATTTAGGACTTAGGAGTGTGTTCAGAATAATTTTTTGATGTCCGGTGTAGAATTAGGCTTGAATTGGCGAAAGTTAGTTTTTGGCGATTCCGGCCGGTAGTGGAAAATAAGCTATCGTGATCGGAAAGGAATTCTGACAGTTGGAACAGGTTCGTAATGTCATTTTGAATCTGTCTGCATAATTTTAGGTCAATCTGAGTTGTTTTGGATGGTTTCGGCATCGTTAGTGGATTTTAGAAATTTCAAAGTTCTTAGGCTTGAATTCGACGTAGATCTGGTGTTTTGGTATTTTTTTGGGTGTTCCGAAGGTTCGACTAAATTCGATTTATGTAATGGGACTTGTTAGAATGTTCGTGTGGGGTCCCAAGGAGCTCGGGTGAGTTTTGGATAGGTTTGGGTTGCGTTGTGCTCGTTTTCCTTATGCTTCGACGTCGTTTCTTCAAGCATAAATAATATTATATTTTCAGAAAATGATATCCTATTACTTCTTTGAATGAAATATTAGATCCGTATCGTAATTATGGACCCGTAGCAAAAAGAATCGTCGAATTTGGACATCGTATGAGGATTTTATGGCCATTTTACCAAGGTTGCCAGATCTTTCAAGTTAATGACGAAATTACCCCTGACAGCGTATTAAAAACCTGCACTATTTGCAAATCTTAAAACCTACATATCTCCTTTATTATAAGGTCAAATGGAGTGATTCAAAAGCCTAAATTGATTAGAATTTCACAAGGAATCCATTGGGAACAGTAAAACGCGTGAACATTATATATATAACAAGCAGTCCGAGTTTTCTTCCAATTTTTGAACTGGAAGAAGCTTTTGAGGCGATTATTAAGAGAGAAAATCATTATTCTTTATTGAGGTAAGGATTTTAGACCCTAAAACTCGATTTTATGTGATTAAGGATCAAAATATCAGTGTTTAATTCATGAAAATCAGTAGAAAAATTGGGTTTTAGGGCTTGAGATTAAAAGACCTTTAGAGGTCGATTTGAGGGGTGAAACGAACTCTGAATTTGGTGTTCTTTATATGCACGGACTCGTGAGAGAACGAAGAACACCTTTATATAAAAAATTCTGAGTTTCGGGATGCGGTCCCGGGGGTCGGGTGTTGGCCGGTTTCAGATTTTTGGGTTAATTTCGATACTTTTTAATCGGAAATTGTTCCTGAAGCACATATTGATGATAAAAATCTGAACTTGATAGATTTGGAGCCTTAGGAGGTTGATTCGAGAGGCAAGCGCGTTGTGGAATAGTCCAGGGCTAGTTTTGAGGTAAGTAATGTCTTTAAATCCTGTCCTGAGGGTATGAAACCCCGGACTATGAACCCTTTCACGGGTTTTAAAATATAAAGGTTGGAAATTTGGAAACATCTTTCCTAAATAGGCGACTATTTAGTTGCTAACCCGACTTTTAAGTCTATGCTTAATTAGTATTATTTTATCTTGATATGATTTCGGTTGTAAGCCATGTTTGGGGCCTAGTGCCGATCTGTTTACCCCTTGCGGGATGTGTTTACTATATTTTCCTCACTGGTATATTATAATTTTTCACTCAGTCTTTTATGTGATATTGTTTTGACACTCAGAGTATTTTGATACTACTTCTTGAAAATGGAACATTATTTTGGGTCGAGAACCCGGTATATTTATGGCCTGAAGGGCAAATTGAGAGTGTCTGACTGAGTGAGGCTACTGACTAATATTGTGAGGATGTTATGATATGAGTGAGGCTGCTGGCCTATATTGAGAGGATGTTATGATATGAGTGAGGCTGCTGGCCTACATTGTGAGGATGATATGATATGAGTGAGGTTGCTGGCCTATACTGTGTGTGATTTATGCCATGATATGGCTTATTATAGCACTTGGGCTGTAGGAGCCCCTCCGGAATCTGTAACACACCCCCAGTGAGCGCCGGTACCGATTTAGTGATGCCTGATGGGCAGAGTGATTGTGAGGATGCCTGATGGGC
>MDKH01033450.1:0-36916 GCA_005239495.1 Nicotiana undulata | reverse complement strand
ATAAGCCACTAACACCAGTTATAATGTAGGTTTCGCGTAACGACAGACCGGGTCGTTACAGGTAAAAGCTTTGTGGGGTCATAACATTTGTGTGGTTATAAAAGGTTCTCATGAATGGTAAAATAGGTAAAATGAAGAGTTTAAAGTTAATTATTTCCAAATTTAGAAACGTGTCATTTATTTTGGAACAGACGAAAAAGGAAAGTACTTCAATCTAATTTGAAACAGGGTAATTTTTTATTAAATTTTGTATCGAGTTAAACTATGTCATATCAATTGATTTTCACAAACCACTATTGTTTAGTGGTTATTAGCTAGTTGTAGTTACCATTTATTATATTACTTCATATAGCTATGTTTTCAGATTTTTTAGAGTGTATTCGATGTATTTAAGCTACTGTATTTATGAATACAGTAACATTTCTAGGCGTGAAACAGGGGCTTACAACTAGACAAATTTTTGTATTCGAGTGTATTCGATTGTATTCATGGCGTGAAACATGGGATTACAACTGGACAGATTATTGTATTCGACTGTATTCACGGCGTGAACAGGGGATTACACTATTTTTAAAGGGAAAGTGAATCAATTAACATAATAGACTCCTAATATAACTCAATAAACTCAATTATAACACATAAATTTAGTATTTTCAGTTATAAAAAAGATTCTCAACCGAAAAACACCCCAAAAACATAGAAATCTTCAGAGAAATTATATAATACATCTGAATACATAAATTATATTAATTAAAAATCATACGAATACATTCATGGAATATAGCGAGACAGTGAATACAATAAAATACATAAAATACAGCGAGACACATTGAAATACAATCAAAAAATGACAATAAATACAATGAAAAAATGACAATAAATACAATGAAAAAATGACAATAAATACAATGAAATACATATAATACAACGAGATACAATGAAAAAAAAGACAATGAATACAATGAAATTCATGGAAATACAACGAGATACATTGAAATATATTAACGTAAAATTCAAGTTGCTCAGCCCCCAACTCCGTCGTTTTTGTCCACTCCGGCGAATATGTGGCGGCCTAAGAGGAGAATTAGTTCGAAAGCTTTGTAACGGAGTATTTTAGGCTGGACTAACTCGATCGGAACACCGTTGATTTTGATCAGGCCTTTCTCGCGTTTGCAGTGGGTTGCTACCGCCGTCTTCTTCTGCCCGAAACATTAAACTGATTTTGCCGCTGCCGGAACCGCCGCTGGTGCTGCCATGTTCTTATGCTTTCTCTGGCTTCTACTGTATTGGAGAGAAACCCTAACCCTAAGCCTCTAGGTTTTAAGGGCAGAGAGGGAGAACGTGCAATTAGATTAGAGAAATGTTTAGTGGTTATTAGAATTTGACGGGAGAGAGAAAAATAATACAAAGTTTAATTTATGGCTTAAGGGTAGGAGGTGACTATAAATAGATATTTGGCTATAAAAAATCAAAAGGTAGCTTTGGAATATAATTTTGTCAAAAAGATATTTATTTAAAATAAATAAGGTATCAACCTTTGCAATAGGAGATAACTAACCCTAGAATAAATGATCACACCCACCATCATAAAATGTTGTTGGACACATCAATATTTAGGCGGAAATCAAAGGTACCGCTTTGGCCAAAATATAGTAGTTCGAGTCTCTATCAAAGGAAGTCTTTTGAGCTAAGTTGATTATTTTTCTTAACTTTTAAGGGAATTTTAGAAATGACAGTGTTTTATAACTAATTACTCTACGTAACTACAGTTTGGATATTTTCCATTCGGAGCTTGTAGTTTGGTTTTCAGGTGTATTTAGTGTATTCATGGCACCAATTCGGCGGTATCCACGAATACATTTGTTTACCCTAAAATTTGGATAACAATTAAATTTATATTGTGATTTTAAAAATATGCGATTTCACCCGATACCAATTGATAAATAAGAAAATAAATGAATGAATTAAAACAGAAATGAATCAAACCATTGTGCTAGCTGAGCCTCAACCTCGAAATAAGGTACTCTCGAAGTGATAATAATATAACGACAGTTAAGATAAAATAATTTTGATGAACAGTAAGCAGAACAATAAGCAAAAAAGAAAGAATTATATAGTGTTTTCTCAGTGAATAATGATGATTACAAATGGCTGGGGCTCATCTTTTTATAGTAGAGAGAATCCTAATTATGGTATATATATCTAATTACAGAAGAAAATCGTATAAACAACTAATTAACCTCTTCTGGATTGATCCGTTCCGAGATTCACACCACGATCCTCGACCAATCACGGAGATCTCGCTTTTTCCGTTACTAAGCTATCATTGATGTTACTCGAAGTCTATCTCCATTGGATTCCATTAATTCTGACCTCGATCTTGAAAGAGACTTCGATCTCGAACTCAATGCCTCAGCTCTTCGATACAACATTCTAGTCTCGATCAAATAGTGAAATCGGGTGACCCCGATTTCTACTGTATACAAATAGTCCCCTCGTTTCATGGATTATAATGAGAGGAAACGAATTGAGCCTTCGATTTTTCTTTGACCTCGATAAACAGTGATGTCATCCCCGTGATGTAAGCGACAGAAGTGACCGAAATGACCGGTCAATACAGTTCCCCAAATCATTAATGAGCGTCAGTAGGCGGCCGACCACTAGTACAGTTGAACCGTCACCGTATATCCATAAATAGGGCTTCCTTTCGTTGAATCAAACTTTACTTCCATCTTAATCTTGTTCTTTTAAGCTTTCATCTCTCTCAAGCTCTTCTCTATCATTACTTCTTAGGTCAACATCGCTAGTTTCGAATCACCAAAACTTACCACTTTACTCTTTCTTCAACCCATATAATGGCGAAAACATCCAAAACTGTTGCACAAAAGCAAAAATCTTCCTCTTCTTCTTTATGGTCGGGCAACGATAAAACGATGATGGAACCGCTCCCTGAGGAGTTAATTCCCGGCCCATGTGTTCATAAATCCGACTTTAAAACTGAGAATCCTCCATCGGTCCCTAGTCGATGTGAGCACGTATCGACATATATCTGCTCGATAATCATGGGTTACCTCGAGAAAATCAAAAGGGATTGCAACTGGGGGGGACAAAGTTGTAGAGATTCCTTATTCTGAAGAGAGCATTACTACCCATGTGAAAGGGTATCTAAGTGTTTACATTTATCCTTTCACGTTGGGCCCCCTCGATCATGTAATCATTGACTTCTGTCGTCAATATCAGGTGACTCTAGGCCAAATACACCTTCCTTTTGTCGTATTGTGATCATGCTTCGGTTCTTCACCAACAAAGCTGAGGGGCTGCCATTCACCCTTGACCACCTTATCCGATTATACAGCCGTCGTATCTTTCGGGGATTAATCAAGCTATAATGTCGAGCGACCAAGGCTCTATTCTCGAGCATCGACGAGGACAAAAATCGAGGATGGATGGGTCGGTTCATTCGGGTGAGGACCTGTGATATCATCCCGAAGGAGAAAATGCCATTTCCTGAGAAATGGAACCCCAAGCGTAAGTAACACTTTACTTGTTGGTTTCCATATTATGTTTTATTTTTTGCTTCATTTAACAACTTCTTTCGTCATCCAGCGATTGCCTGGGTGCCTCGAGTGGTCCCTGACATCAAGAGCTGGGTCGAAGGCTGGCTTCGACTTTTTCCCATGCTGAGCGTTATTGGCGTGCCTTGGAAAAAAGCCAATGGGAAGCAAAGAATCATGGTAAGTTTCCCTTTTCTCATACATGATGCATTGGCTAAATCTCTTTTGACTTACTTAATCTTCTCTTTTGTAGGCGTGAATAAGGATGCAATTTTGAGGCCCCCTAACAGTAAGAGGCTACGGCCCCGGCTCCGAATCCAGGGTAGGGCAATAAGAGAAAGAGGGTCTCGACATCCGAGGATCCTTAACCCAAAAAGGCAGCAACTCGAAAACCCAAAGGGAACGTTATCCCTATGACTTTGGAGTCAGTCCAAAGACTAAGGGAAAAAGAAGATGATGAAAATGAAGCCAGTGACTTGGCGCTGGTGACCCGAGCGAGGAAGACTGTCGTGACCACCAAGGCCACTATATCGGTGGTGGTTGGCGAGGCCCTGCCTCGTGCTGAAGAAGTTTCAGGCAAGGTCCCCGAATCGTCTGAGGTTGATGCTATCTCGAATATACCAGAGGGGGATGGTCCCCAGGACCCTAGAGCTGAACAGAGCACCCTGAGTGACTCACTTGAGGAAGTGACAACATGTCACTCACCATCTCTATCTGACTTTTCCGAAAAGGCCATAAGGGATGCACAGTCCATGAACACTCCCGAGATAGGCGAAGTCCCTGATGTGGAAGATCGTTTTCGGGATTGCTTTACCGGGTCAAGGATGCCTCCGATCTCAACTATGCATCCAACCTCTTCGAAGAGGCCCAACGTCTTCTAAGCTGAGTAAGTATTAATTTTGTTGATGTAGTTTTCTTTCATTTTTTCTTTTCTATGTCTATCTCCTATCTTTTCTCATACAACCTTTCTCTAAGTCTCGAGCCGACTTAAGCCAATGCGAGGTCGATCTCCAAAGGCTTTCAGAGGAGAAGAATTCTCTCAAGCTTCTCTGTGCGCAGAATGACGAGGAGATCAAGACCTCCAAGCTGATTTGGCGAGAGCCCGTAAGGAGGAAACCAACCTGAATGAGGAGGTAACAATTCTCTTGAAAAAATAACCGTATCACAAATCGAGGGTGAAAGCTAATATTTCAATGTCGCTGCTGCAACAAAAGATTAAAAGGATCGAGCTATTACAGAAGGAGGTCGATCAAGCAAAAGGTGACTGCTATAAGTGGAAGGAAGGCATGGACCGCCTTGCTGCTGAGAAGAAGACTGCCTTGGTTCAGTTGTCGTCGGTCAAAGTCCAATTTCGAAGTGCAAAGGACAAGTACTCGGTTCAGGCTAAGAGGGTCGAAGAGCTTGAAGCTAAACTCGTAAAGGCCCAAGCTGAGGCCGAAAAAGCAAAAGTCGAGGCCGATAAGTCGGTGGCCTTATATCTAGCTGATGCCGAGGCTGCTCAATCACAACTGAGGCAGGCTGTTGATCGAGCACAATGGAGCACTGAGCTAGAAAAATGCCAATCTCGGAGAGAGACCCTCGAGGAGATTCACGCCCGATATTTTGACCTTTCTGAGGAGATAGCTCAGGCAAAGGTGCATGAAGCCGATGTCAGGCTATTTCCCTTTTCCGATGACGATGATGACGATGAAGGCAGCAAGAGCAAGTCCAATAATGGTCAGGGGCCCGAAGATGGAGTCACCCCCGAGCATAGCTAGGGCACTTGTATTTTTCTTTTCTTTTGTGTAGGTCCCTTGTCGGTCCTTTGTAAATACCTTTGTTCAAATATATATAAGAATATTTATTTTTTGAATTCGGTCTCAATTTTTGCCTTGTGATAATTTCAAATCTGCTTTGTGTCTTGTAAACGTTTAACATACTTTATGCCTTGTGAATAATATGTTTAAGACTTCGGTTTTTGGGTAACTTGGCCGAAGCCAAACTAATACTGCCTTCGTAGTCGAGTGAGTTTTTACTCGAACTCGAAGTAATAAACCCTTAGGTCTGAATTGAGTGAGAATGGATTATCGAACTGTAGTCGAGTGAGTTCTTGCTCGAACTCGAAGTGGTAAAACCCTTAGGTTTGAATTGAGTGAGAATGGATCCTCGAACTCAAAAATATAATGGCCCTTAGGCTCTTGGATCGAGCCGATATGGCCTCAAAAGAATGATTTTTCCCCCTTTCCGGCTTAATTTGTTTTAACATATAGGAACTTGTTATGCCTTAGCACAAAGTAGGTTTGTACTCGTTGGGGGTTTTCAGGATTTAACATTATCGAAACCCTTTGACTTTTATGCCTTAGCACAAATTCGGCCTCCGAGTGCTCCAAATCTACCAACAATAAGATTTATGCCATTATAATAAGCCAAGGAATGAAACCCAATCGCAATTTATCAAAAATACTCAAAAATCCCGAAATTGGTCAAACTTGACCCCCGGGACCACGTCTCGGAACTCGATAAATTTTATACCAAAATGATCCTCATCATCTCACGAGTCTATACATATAATGAACTTTGAAATCTGAGTCCAAATGACCCCTCAAATAACCCCTAGAAGGTCTCTTAAAATCAAGCCCTAGTTTCCCATTTTATTCCACTGATTTCCCCCCCAGTTTCACCATTAATCAGACCTTTAATCACACATAAACGAGTTTAGAGTCCAAAAACCTTACCTCAATGATGAACTATCGATTTTCCTATTAAAAAACCCTTCAAAAGCTTCAAAGCCGTATGAAAATGGTGAAAGGAAGACAAAAATTTGCTAAGGACCCCTTATATAGATTCTGTCCAGGGATTCTCGCACCCGCGGCCAAAATCTTGCACTTGCGGTCCCAGGTGCGCACCTACGAGAAATCATTAAAAGGCGAAGTTCCGCACCTGCGACTCCGCAGGTGCGGCCCCACGTTCGCATCTGCGGAGTCCTTTCCGCTTCTGCGTGCCCGCACCTGTGGTCTCCCATCCGCAGGTGCAGTCACACCAGTAAAATGACACCAGCTGCATTTTTGCTGCAAATTTCCAAGTCCAACCTCCGTTAACCATCCGAAATCAATCCCGAGCCCCTCGGGACCCCAACCAAACATACCAACACATCCTAAATGATCATTCAAACTTATTTGCACCCCAGAACAACCAAAATAACATTAAAACACCAAAATCACATCAAATTCAAGCTTATGAACTTTGAAATTCCTAAATTCCACCAACGATGCCAAAACCATCCAAACCACCTCCGATTGATATGAAATTTTGCATACATATCCAAAATGACATTACGAACCTGTTTCAATTGTCGGAATTCCATTTTGACCCCGATATCCTATTTTCCACTGCCGATCGGAAATCACCAAAAACTAACTTTCGCCAATTCAAGCCTAATTCTACACCGAACATCACAAAAATATTCCGAGCACACTCCTAAGTCCCAAATCACCTAACAAAGCTATCCGAGCCATAAAATCTGCATTCCGAGGTCGTTTACCAATAAGTCAACTCCCAATTGACTTTTCCAACTATAAAGCTACTTTTAGAGACTAAGTGTCTCAATTCTCACTACAACCATTTTGCACTCAAGCCAACCAACTCTAACACATCATAAACAGTATAACCAACCTATGACAAGGCAAAAATAGTAATAATAATGCATGTTCTAAGTAACGACCGGCAGGGTCGTTACATTCTCCCTTTCTTAAATAAACATTTATCTTCGAACGGGTCTAGAAACATACCTGGAGTCTCAAACAAGTGAGGATATCTGTTCTGCATCTCCCGCTCGGTCTCTCAAGTAGCCTCCTCCACTGGCTGACCTCTCCACTGCACCTTCACTGAAGCTATGTCCTTTGACCTCTACTTTCTGACATGACGAGCCAAAATAGCCACTGGCTCAACCTCATATGACATATCACCCTCGAGCTGAACTGTGCTGAAGTCCAAAACATGAGATGGGTCACCAACATACTTTCGTAGCATCGACACATGGAATACCGGATGAACACTCGATAAGCTGGGTGGCAAGACAAGTCTATAAGCCACCTCACCAACCTTCTGAAGCACCTCAAAAGGACCAATAAACGGGGGACTCAACTTTCCCCTCTTCCCGAACCTCATAACACCCTTCACGGGTGACACCTTCAACAATACTTTATCCTTTCCATGAAAAACACATCCCGGACTTTTCGGTCCACGTAACTCTTCTGCCTAGACTGCGCCGTACGAAGTCGCTCCGGAATCAACTTCACCTTCTCCAACGCATCCTTAACCAAATCTGTGCCCAATAGCCTAGCCTCACCGGGCTCAAACCAACCAACCGGAGATCTACACCTCCTACCATATAAAGCCTCATACGGTTCCATCTGAATACTGGACTGGTAGCTATTATTATAAGCAAACTCTCCGAGTGGTAGAAGCTGGTCCCATGAACCCCCATAATCAATTACAGAAGCACGTAACATGTCCTCTAAAATCTGAATAGTCCGCTCCGACTGCCCATCGATCTGAGGATGAAATGCTGTGCTCAACTCTACCTGAGTACCCATACCTCTCTGCACGACCCTCCAAAACTGAGATGTGAACTGAGTGCCTCTGTCAGAAATGATAAAAACCGGAATTCCATGCAATCGAAAAATCTCCTTGATGTAGATACCAGCTAACCACTCCGAAGTATAGGTGGTACCAACAGGAATGAAGTACGCGAACTTGGTTAGTCGATCCACAATGACCCAAATAGCATCAAATCCCCTCGAAGTCCGTGGAAGCCCAACTACAAAGTCCATGGTGATCCGCTCCCACTTCCACTCCGGAATATCTAACCTCTGAAGAAATCCACCTGGTCTATGGTGTTCATACTTGACCTGCTGGCAGTTGAGACACCGTGCTACATACTCAATAATATCTCTCTTCATCAGCCTCCACCAATGTTGCTGTCTCAGATCCTGATACATCTTCGCGGCACCCGGGTGAATGGAATACCGCGAGCTATGGGCCTCTGCTAATATCAACTCTCGAAGCCCATCCACATTGCCAACGCAAATACGACCCTGCATCCTCATAACCCCGTCATCACCAATAGTCACATCCTGGGCATCACCTCGACGAACCCTGTCCTGAAGAACTAACAAGTGCCGGTAATCATACTGGTGTGCTCTAATCTGATCATACATAGAAGACCTGGAAGCCATACTAGATAAAACCCGTGGAGGCTCTGACAAATCCAATCTCACCAACTGACCCGCTAAAGCCTAAACCTCAAGTGCTAAAGGTCGCTCTGCTGCTGGAAGGGAGGCTAGACTCCCCAAACTCTCTGCTTTGCGACTCAGGTCATCGGCTACCACATTGGCCTTCCCCGGATGATATAGAATGGTGAGGTCATAGTCCTTCAAAATCTCAAACCATCTCCTTTGGTGCTAATTTAAGTCCTTCTGCTTCAAAAGATACTGCAAACTACGATGGTCGGTGAAAATCTCACACTGCACTCCATACAAATAATGGCGCCAAATCTTCAACGCACTAACAACGGCAGCTAACTCAAGATCGTGCACTGGATAATTCATCTCGTGCACCTTCAACTGTCTAGACACGTAGGCAATCACCCTACCATCCTGCATCAATACCGCTCCCAAGCCAACTCTAGAAGTATCACAGTAGACTATATAGGAGCCCGAACCAGTAGGCAAAACCAAAACCGGAGTTGTGGTCAATGCTGACTTGAGCTTCTGAAAGCTCTCCTCACACTCATCGGACCATCTGAATGGAGCACTCTTCTGGGTCAATCTGGTCAAAGGCAAAACAATAGATGAGAACCCTTCTACAAAGCGACGGTAATATCCCGCCAAACCAAGGAAACTCCTAATCTCAATAGCTGAGGACGCTCTAGGCCAACTCTGCACCGCCTCAATCTTCTTTGGATCAACCTGAATACCCTCACTGGACAACATGTGCCCCAAGAAAGCTACTGAACCAAGCCAAAACTCACACTTGGAGAATTTTGCATAAAGCTTCTCCTCCCTCAACCTCTGCAACACAACTCTCAAATGTTGAGCATGATCCTCCTGGCTACACGAATATACCATGATGTCATCAATGAACACAATGACAAAAGAATCAAGGTAAGGCTGAAACACGCTGTTCGTCAAATGCATGAACGCGACTGGGGAATTGGTCAGCCCAAATGACATAACCAGGAACTCATAATGACCATATCGGGTCCTGAAAGTAGTCTTCAGAATGTCAGAATCCCGAATCTTCAACTGATGGTACCCGGACCTCAAGTCAATCTTGGAGAACACTCTAGCTCCCTGAAGCTGGTCAAATAAATCATCAATACGGGGAAAAGTATACTGGTTCTTCACCGTAACCTTGTTCAACTGCCGATACTCAATGCACATGCGCATGGAACCATCCTTTTTTTTCACAAACAACACTGGCGCACCCCAAGGCGACACAGTAGGCCGGAGGAACCCCTTATCTAGGAGTTACTGAGGCTGCTCCTTCAATTCCTTCAACTCCGCTGGTGCCATGCGATAAGGTGGAGTAGAGATAGGCTGGGTACATGGCACCAAGTCAATACCAAAATCAATGTCCCTGTCAGGTGGCATACCTGGTAGGTTTGTAGGGAATACATTCGGAAAATCACGGACCACCGAAACAGAATCAATAAAAGGAGTCTCACTACTAATATCCCTCACAAAAGCTAGATAATACTCACATCCCTTCCCAATTATACGTTGAGCCTTCAAGCAGGAAATTACCCTACTAGGCACATGCTGCACCGAACCTCTCCACTTAATCCTCGGCAATCCGGGCATAGCTAGGGTCACGGTCTTGGCGTGACAATCAAGAACAACATGACATAGAGATAGCCAATCCATGCCCAATATCACATCGAAGTCAACCATGCTAAGAAATAATAGATCTGCCCGGGTCTCCAGACCCCCAATAGATATAACACAAGACCGGTACACCCAGTCCACCACAACAGTATCACCCACCGGAGTCGATACTTTGACAGATGTAATCAATGACTCACGGGGTATATGCAAGAAATGAGCAAAGTATGATGAAACATATGAATACGTGGAACCAAGATCAAATAATACCGAAGCATCTCGGTGGTAGACTGAGATAATACCTGTAATCACTGCATTTGAAGCGATGGCATCTGGTCTGGCTGGGAGTGCATAGAAGCAAGCCTGCCCTCCACCTGATCGACCTCCCCCTATAGGGCGGCCTCTGACTGACTGGCCTCCACCCCTGGCTGCCTGAGCGGGTGGTGTAGAAATTGGTGCTGAAGCTGGAGGCTGGCTCCTCTGCTGAAATGAACTACCAGAAAGGCGGGGACAATACCTCTTGATATGACCCGGATCCCCACACTCAAAGCAACCCCTCTCAACAAAAGACGGCGGGGATTGAAGGGAAGCCCTAGAACCAAAATAACTGCTAGAAGAGCTTTGTGGTGAAGAACCCTTACTTGATGGCGACCGAGATGAGCTCTGGGATGGGAGGGCGCTGAATGATGAACAACCCGGATGAGGGCTACGGGGACTGTGTCTGGATGAAGCACCACTGTAGACTGGACGAGTTGGCTGAGGAGGCCTAAATGAACGACCTCTCCTGTGCTGAGACTTACCTCCTGAGTGAACACCACCATAGTTACCAGGCCCTCGAGCCTCTTAGCCTCCCTCTCAACCCACTCATGGCGGCGAACTGACTCAATCTCCCTGGTTATATCAACTACCTCCTCAAAAGAAGCGCCAGATACCCTCTCCCTAGTCAAAAAGATCTGAAGCTGGTAAGTGAGACCATCAACAAACCTACTGATCCTCTCTTTGTCTATGGGAACTAGCCAGATGGCATGACGTGCCAACTCAGAGAACCTCATCTCATACTGCATCACGGTCATGTACCCCTGACGCAACTGCTCAAACTCTCTGCACAGCTCCTCTCTACGGGACTGCGGTATATACTTCTCCAAAAAGAGAATGGAGAACTGGTTCCATGTAAGGGGCGCTGCATCAGCGGGTCTACGCCTCTCATAGGCCTCCCACCGAGCAAGTGCAGCTCCTGAAAATTGGAAGGTAGTAAATGAGACCCCACTAGCCTCTAATATCCCTGTTGTGTGTAGTATCCTCTGACACTTATCCAAGAAGGCCAGGGCATCCTCGCCCTCAGTACCACTAAAAGTCGGAGGCTGGAGTCTGCTAAATTTCTCCAACCTGCACTGCTCATCATCAGCTAAAGCTGGGACCACATAATCCTGTACCGGAGCAATCGACTGCACTGGAGCTGCCCCAAGTGTTTGAAGCCCCTGGGTGACCTGCTCAGGTGTCCAGGCAGCTGGAGTCTGAATGTCTCCCCCGGCCTGAGAAGTAGCGGCAGTAGTGGACATGGCGACGACCTGTGCCAGGCTGGTGCACACCGTCAAGATATGGGCTAGGGTCTCCTAGAGACCCGGAATCACAATGGGCGCTGCTGGTGCCTGACCTTGTACCACTGGATCTCTGCTGCGGGGACCTGATCCTGAGCAATGGGAGGGTCCACAGGTGCTGCCCCAGCTGCTGTGCGGGCTGCACCCCTCCCTCTTCCACAACCTCGACCCTGGCCTCGACCTCTAGCCGGTCCTGCTGGTGTCTGATCACCATTATCGGGAGCACGAGTCCTCACCATCTGTGAGAGAATGAGAACAACAGAAGCTTAGTTCCAGAATTCAACAGAGTCGCATGACAAAATTAAACAATGTGGAATTTTCCTAAGGGTTCTGTAGCCTCTCGAAGATAAGTACAAACATCTCCGTACCGATCCGCAAGACTACTAAACCTGCTCATGACTAGCGATACCTATTCATCCTATAGCTATGATACCAACTTGTCACGAACCATTTTCGGAGTCGTGATGGCGCCTGTCGTGGAACCAGGCCAGCCACCTATTTATAACTAATCCAGATTCGATTACCAGAGAAATATCATTTTTAACAAACTTGAAGATAATAAATCTGAAGTTGAAACAATCTATGAAACCAAAACTTCAATTCTACAAATCTCGGATCCTGTGTCACACAGTCATGAGAGGCTAATACATAATGTACATAAAAGAGAAATGGACAACATAGTCTGAAAAGTAAATAATGACAGGTAGAATAGGAAAGATATTGACGAGATCACGGTCGCCAGTTGCTACCTCAACAACTCTGATGGAAACTGTCAGCTACTCAATGACCAGAGCCGGGTCCCAATGTACCTGGATCTGCACACAAGGTGCAGGGGGTAACGTGAGTACACCAACTCAGAAGTAACAAACCCAAACTATGGGCTGAGAGGTAGTTATGGACTAAACCTTCGATATTCATTAACAACAATATATAAACTTGGACATGACAATAATATAACGGTAAATAAACAAAGATACACCAATTATGTCTGTACAATCTACATACCAGTAAATGATCATACAGAATCAGAAATGACATGTAGACAATATCCCAAACTCTCACAAGGAAGTCCACTCAGTACTAGAATTGGCCTTCAGGCCCAGGGAAAGTCCATCCCAGATTATACATAAACAAAAGTGACGTAGTCACCTAGTCCTGAGGAAAAGGCCAGTCCAGCCCCACGGAGAAGATCCATCTCCGGAACATATCACTCAGACAAGATCCATGTCCAGGGACGATCCATCGCTCAATATATCAATAACTTCGGACAAGATCCATGCCCAGGGAAGATCCATCCCTCAATATCTGTGCCCTCACTGGGGGTGTAAAGACTCCGGAGGGGATCTTGTAAGCCCAAGCGCTATATCAAGCCAACGAAGGCATGATTCGAGGATCGTTGCAGTGCGCAATCCGATCTTATACTGTCTCAATATCAGGCTCTCGGCCTCACTCAGTCAATACTTTCCAGTCTCACTCTCAAGGATCACAAGTATAAGAACCATCCCAAAACAATGATAACATGTATGTAAACTAACAAATACTGATACTGCGGCATGAAACATATGCTATAACAGGAATGAGTACATGAAAGCAATAGTCACAAATAGAGACAGTAATGACTGACCACTCGGGTTTGAACATATTGGCCGTGAAGCCCTATCATTTATACTTGACAAGATTTCTAATATGATCAAAGTAATTACAACCTTCACATTACAAGTTTCAACCCGAAATAACTATTAGGCAGTGCCATGGGATGAGCCAGGCCACAAACATTCGGTGTACGCCCGCACGCCCGTCACTTGGCATGTGCATCACCTTAATTAACATCATATATCAGGTAAATTTGGGGTTTCGAATCCTCAGTTCCAAGTTTGTAAACGTTACTTACCTCAAAACTGGCTAAAATACTACTCCGTAGTGCCCTTGCCTCTAAATTCGGCCTCCGAGTACTCCAAATCTAGCAATAATCAGATTTATGCCATTATAATATGCCAAGGAATGAAACCCAATCGAAATTTATCAAAAATACTCAAAAATTCCGAAATTGGTCAAACCCGACCCCCGGGCCCACGTCTCGGAACTCGACAAACTTTATACCAAAAGGATCCTCATCATCTCACGAGTCTATACATATAAAGAACTCTGAAATCGGAGTCCAAATGACCCCTCAAATCGCTCCTGGAAGGTCTCTTAAACTCAAGCCCTAATTTCCCATATTATTCCACTGATTTCCCCCCAATTTCACCATTAATCAGACCTTTTATCACACATAAATAAGTTTAGAGTCCAAAAACCTTACCTCAATGATGAACTATCGATTTCGCTCTTCAAAAGCTTCAAACCCGTATGAAAATGGTGAAAGGAAGACAAATATTTGCTAAGGACCCCTTATATAGGTTCTGTCCAAGGATTCTCGCACCTGCGGCCAAAATCTCGCACCTGCGGACGCGCACATACGGTCCGAGGAGCTCACCTGCGAGAAATCATTAAAAGGCGAAGTTTCGCACCTGCGACTCCGCAGGTGCGGCCCCACATCCGCATCTGCGGCCCCTCACTGAGCTGCCCGAATTTCGCATCTACGGAGTCCTTTCCGCTTCTGCGGGCCCGCACCTGCGGTCTCCCATCCGCAGGTGCGATCACACCAGTAAAATGACACCAACAACAATTTTGCTGCAAATGTCCAAGTCCAACCTCCGTTAACCATCCGAAATCAATCCCGAGCCCCTCGGGACCCCAACCAAACATACCAACACATCCTAAATGATCATTTAAACATAGTTGCACCCTCGGAACAACCAAAATAATATCAAAACACCAAAATCACATTAAATTCAAGCCTATGAACTTTAAAATTCCTAAATTCCACCAACGATGCCGAAACCATCCAAACCACCTCCGATTGATCTGAAAGTTTACACACATATCCAAAATGACATTATGAACCTGTTTCATTTGTCGAAATTCTATTTCGACCCCGATAGCCTATTTTCCACTGCCGACTGGAAATCACCAAAAAATGACTTTCGCCAATTCAAGCCTAATTCTACACCGGACATCACAAAAATATTCCGAGCACACTCCTAAGTCCCAAATCACCTAACGAAGCTATCCGAGCCATAAAATCCGCATTCCGAGGTCTTTTACCAATAAGTCAACTCCCAGTTAACCTTTCCAACTATAAATCTACTTTTAGAGACTAAGTGTCTCAATTCTCACTACAACCATTTTGCACCCAAGCCAACCGACTCTAACACATCATAAATAATATAACAAACCTATGACAAAGCAAAAACAGTAATAATAATGTATGTTCTACGTAACGACCGGCCGGGTCGTTACAGTGATCCTAGATGAAGTTTATAACTTCCTTTTCTCTCACTTTCTCGAAGGCCTGTGCTTCAATAGTTCAACCCACTTAGAGAAATAGTCAGTCATAAAAAAAATGAATTTAACTTTACCTAGGGCCAATGGTAGAGGGCTGACGATATCCATTCCCCATTTTATGAATGGCCATAAGGATGAGACTGAATGAAGTTGTTCTTCGGGTTGATGGATCATCAGTGCATGCCTTTAATACTCTTCTTTCCATTTAGGCAACTATTCTGTGAATAATTCCAAAGGCCAGGACACTCCCCCCTGTATACCTCTTTCTCACACCACGACTTGTGGTCGAAATCCTTCTAATCTCGTAACTGTTGCTACCTTCTATCATGCAGCTTGTACGGTTTTTTACTTGTATGTGTGCCTATGCAAGTCTTATTGTTACATCCCGTACCTTAGCATTAGGATGTGCCATATAAATATATATGAGTTCGAAGGGATTGTGTCTATTAGGAGATTATAGAGTGTTTAAGACATTATTACTATTATGAGACCCCGTAAGTTCAAGTTTGGCCTTTCATATGATTACATTTCTCATAGAGTTATGGAGTAACTGAATTACTTGTCCATAATGCCGTCTTCTCAAGAATCAAGATTTCAAATTATGGTTCGTAATGCATTTGCCATTCTAATGAAATTAACTACTATTAGTGAAATTAACAAAGAATAATTATAATACATGTTCATATTCACTTTATGCAAAGAAAGTCTGCAATTTTCTCCACTACATGAAATTGGGCTATGACATCAAATCGTAGCGTGTAGTGAATTATTCAGTATAGAAATTATTTTCTCACAAAAAAAGAAGGCTATCTTTTTACCATTTTAAGAATTAAGCGTACGAGAAATTGTTCTCTTTATACGAGATTAGCAAAATTAAAAGTTGAGAAAATATATGTATTTTTACATGGATATTTTAACGAAACAATAGTATATGTATTGATTTTATATGGTACCACGATGTATTAGTTTAATATTTTAATAGTAGTACTTTAGGATGAGAACAAAATTATTTTGAGGTTATAAGTATTTATGCTATTTCAAACAAGTGATAAGTAAATTTGTGAAGGTGACAGGGTAAGAGAGTCGAAGAAAATGAGCTTCGTCGAAATTTGTCAATTGGGATAAAATACGGTCCGAGTTATAATACCCGATATTTATGGACTGGTGCCATACAAGGTACCACATGACCATGATAGTAAGTTATATGAAGTATGTTAAGTAGTATTTTAAGTAATTTGAGATAGTTTTTAATTATGTGAATAATTGATTAATTAATGATTTTTGTGGAAGATTAGTTAGTTAATTATAAAATTTTGGATAAGTCTTTGAGCCCCCAACGTGGCAGCCCTATATGATAAACTAAATGACTCATAAATCTTGTTGCAAAGTGTCTTGCTAAGATGGAAACACCTCAGTAGCCTCTTGGAATAAACTGTATGTTTTAGTCCATAAAAGGTTGAGCCTAACCTTTTCGGAAAACTGCAATCTTCTCCTGCATTTGAGCTTCACTACCGCCCTTCGTTATTTATGTTGCCATTGAACTGATTCTTCACCCTCAGTGTGAGATTTTTATTAATGATCCCGCAACCAGTACAAAACACAAACATAATAAATACTTGATTGTAGCTAGTTGTCAAGACTTTCCAACCTTTTTTCTTGTCTGATCCTGAATGTAGGAAAATGAGCCATATCCATCCTGTATGCACCACTTTCCTCCTTTGGCATGTTTTAGACATAGTCGAATATTATATGAATAGGTAACCCTCAGTTAATACTTCCAAACTTGGCCAAGGCATCAGCCACATAGTTACCTTCTCTATAATAGTGAACAAACTTCATCTGCTGTATACCTCTTCTTATCTCTACAATATCATATGGATCTTCCCTAAATTCAGATATGTTAAGGCTATCCCTTATTTCTTTTCGCATGATCCATACGACACAAACAAAATGAGAAAATACACAATTTTCATACATGATTCTATTCATAAAAATATTAGAGATGCTTATGTTCTTGATTCTCCATGTGTCATATTATTCTATCATCTATTCATGGGTCTCAGAAAAATACGTAAGTTGAAAAAGGTTTACTTCATGATATTACTCATAGACATAATGGTCTTATGACACTCTGAAAGATTTTATTGACACACTTCTCATGCATTGCGTTCATTTATATTGACCCGTGACCTCATGGTGTTATATACGCGCGTGTATATATATATATATGGGATATGGAAAAGGTTATGGCGTTATTGTTACCTTGAAAATAGTATTAACATCTATATTTTATTTGTGGTTCTAAAAATACGTGATTTATTCTAATACTAGTTAACAATAAAAAAATGATAAAGTGTAAGTAGTAAGAATGTGATAGCCAAACCAATATTGATGAAGGACTGGGGGCCTCGAGTTCAGTAATCTCAGACTCTCCAGGTCAGTTGATGGCAGTGTATTATGAACAATAAATGAAAGAGAATAAAACTGAGATATAGAGCACGTTAAACGAAAAAGCAGAGAATGTTCTATTGCAGTAAATGTTGTGTGTTACAAGAATTATTGGGGTCCCCTTTATATAGGAGGGGTGAATCCCAACATAGTACATATCTAATTATGACAGGGAAATGCTATTGGTACAACTGTATAACGGCCTTGTACGGACTTTTACTATCTTTGCAGACCTTATCAGCTCTAACCATGTGTTCTTGAGAAATTCCCGCTTTCCATGACGGTCATCGATTTTATACTGCTCCGAGGCAGGCTGTGATTGGCCTTCGATATACCTTCTCGAGGTATGCACTTCGAGGTGGAAGTTCAGACTCTACTTTGAGCCTCTCGAGATCGGTCTTAGAATGCCATATAGGTCTCTATATCGGGTTCCCCGATATCGACCGTATACATGTATGCTTAGTCTCCGCGTTTCTTAGAATGAAATGATAAGCAACGATTTGAATTCTCGACCCTTCGAAACCCTGTGTGACGTCTTCCCTATGACGCAGGAATTGAAGCGACCGAAGTGACCCATCGGTTATCTTCCCCAAAAAGTCATAATTGCTCGTCAGAGCCGATTGGCCATTAACGTTAATGAACACTCGCCGTTTTATCTTATATATACTTGCTTTCTTCCCTTCATTAAGAAATTTATCATTCTTCAACAACTATCTTCCTCTACAAACTCACCTTTCTCCATCGCTTCTCTCGCCACGTTATCTTATAATTGTGTCAGTTTTCATCTTCTCCTTCTTACCCTAAAGAAACCATGGCTAAAACTTCTAAATTGGTTCCTCAGAAAGAAGAAAGCTCCAAATCCGTTCCCCAGAAAGAAGGAACCTGTACTTCTTCTTCCTGTCTGGCCGATGGTAAGCCGCCGACACTCAATGAGATTATTCCGAGCAAATGTACCTTGCAGAAGGACTTTACAGTAGAGAAACCTCCCGATGTTGCTAGTCGTCGAGAAAATGCCACGAGGTATATAAGATCAATCGAGGAGAGACACCTCGATGCTGTAAGGAGAGAGTGCGGATGGGGGGAGGAGGTCATTCTTCAAATACCCTCCCGTGAAGAGGATATTACGACCTACGTAGAGGGGTTCCTGACACTGTTTACATACCCTTTTACATTAGGTCTCGTCGACTCGCTCGTGCTCGAGTTATGCAAAAGGTACCAAGTTAACGTGGCCCAGGTCTATCCGTCCTTTTGGCGAATCGTGTTAATGATGAGGTTTTTCATTTACAAGGCCGGGATCGAATTCACTCTCAGCCACCTCATTCGATTGTATCAGCCTCAGCATTTTTGAGGTCTAATCAAGCTCCAACACTGGGCCTCCAAATTTTTCTTTGCTAGCAACGACGAGAGTAGGGATCGGGGCTGGATGAGATAGTTCATCAGAGTGAGGACCATCGACGTTATTCCTTCGGAGTTCCTGCCATTCCACGAGAAATGGAATTTCACACGTGAGTAAAATATGATGCTTCATCTTCCTTTAATTAATTTTGCTATGCATCGAGTGATTGTTCCCTTTCTTTTCTTTCAGCTATCACATGGATTCCTGATGCGGTCCTCGACCTCCCAGACTGGGCTCGCAAACTTGAAGCTACGTCGACATATGATAAACGCAAGTGGATGGACTTGTCTAAGTGCAAGTGGGAGGCGAAGCACCATGGTATATAGTTTAATCACACTTCTTCCCTTTTAAGAGATACCTTTCTTCATAGGACCTAACTTCTCTGTTGCAAGTATTGGTGAGTTCTTCGAGATGAGGCCTCCTTTCCTTGGCGAGGAAAAGGAGCCTTAGGCTTCAAAGCCGAAGAAAGATAATAAGAGAAAAAGGCCCTCGAAGGAATAGGACTCTCAAGGCAAAGCAAAGCCAGCTCGGGGACGCAAGAAGAATATAGTCATCAATGAGGACTTCGACTTCATCCATCGATCCACGGGCGATGATGAAGATGAAGTGGAGGGTTCGACATTAGTGACTCGAACCAAAAAACCTTCCAAGTCAGTTAAACCCGCAACAATGGAAGCCCTTAACCTCGAAGGAGGAGATCAAAAGAAGAAAGGAGACGAAGGTCTTTTGTCTCCTAACTTGCCAGCTGCTTCTCAGACTTCGGGGAATTCTTCAAAAGGAAAAGGTGCCGAAGTACCTTTGCCCGATCAAAGCGCCTTAGGAGATTTCCCCTAGGTCATGACAGTGGGTCACTCACCATTATTTCCAACCTTCTCTGAAGACACCATTAGGGATGCTCGGGACTTGAAGACGCCCGAGTTAGGCGGAGTCCCAAGTGAGAACGACCCCTTCCAGGTTGCTTCACTGGGGTCGTTGAGGCCGAAGCGACTGATGCTAAGTTAATCTTCGAGTAAGCTCAACGACTTTGTTCAATGGTGAGTTTTTTGACAGTACTATAACCATTCTAACTTCATAATTTTTTTTCCTTTGTCTAAACAAACTTTTCTTTTTGTAGGCCTTCGACAAATTTAAGGCTAAATTTTTTCGTTGCAAGGCCGAGTTGCGTAGATCTTCTAGTGAGGAGAAGACCCTCAGACTTCTTTGTGCCAAGAAGGAAAAGGAGATGGCAAAACTTCGGTCGGATTTGACCCGAGTTCGTGACTTTGAGGACGAGCTTGAGAAGCATGTAAACTTAGTTTTGAAAGAGTATGGGCTTCCTCTTCCATCTTCAGAGGCTAACACTTCAATGACTCAGTTGCAACAGAAGGTAGAAATGCTGGAGCGTCTTCGGGGCGAGGTTGCCCAAGTTAACTCCCAATGCAATGAGTGGAAGGCACAAATGGATGTCCTTTCCACGACTAAGAAAGAAGCATTGGCTAAAGTGTCCTCCCCCGAGATTCAACTTTGAAATGCTCAAGTGAGCAATTTGGTTCATGCGGGCAGTATAACTGAGCTCGAGGCCGGTCTCATGAAGGTGAAGGCCGAGATCTAGAAAGCCCTAGCCGAAGCCAAAAAGATACAAGTGAAGGCGTATATGAGGTTGACGCCAAGTTCCTCGTTTCTTCTTATGATGAAGCCGATGATGAGGAGGAGGCCGATGAGGGAGCTAGTCTAGAGGGGGTTGAGGAAGACAAAGTCCCCAACAATAGACTAGGTCTTCTTTGATTTTTGTAAAGGGCTCCCTGTGGGAGTGTTGTAAACGTACCCTTGTACCACCGTTTATATAAAGAAACCTTTCATTTTATTTTTGCAAAAATTTCCATCTTGCCTTTGTTTTTGCTTTTGCGGTTTGATTTTTGATTTTTGATATTTGTCGATGATCAGTCCGACGTGTTGGACTTAGAATATAAAACCCTTAGGTTTTTGTGATCGATAAACAATCAATAATAGGTGACCACTTAGGGTTTGATCTTTAGCTCAGAAATTTTGAGTCCGAACATAGATGAGGTCTCGAGCACAGTGTGATTTGGCCTTTAAGTTCTTTAGGTGTCGACCCTTAGGTTTTACAACACCGGCCCTTAGTCTATTTTCAATTTGTCCCTTAGGCTCTTTAGGTTGGCCCTTAGGCTCTTACATATCGCCCCTTAGGTTCTTTTTAGATTGGGTCGATTCGACCTCTTATATGGCTATAATTTTCCCCCATTCTGGATAAAGACTTTTAAAGTTTTGTTATGCCTTGGCATGTTTTGTGTTCGTCCGACTCTTCGACGGCTCAAATAGGAACCTCGATTATAAGTCGATATGTGATGATAATTTAGTACCTCGTGAGGTTCTCTCCAAGGCTGATTTTTCAAAGCCTTTACATTGAAGGCTGATTGTTTCGAAGCCTTTTTATTGTTCGGAGCTGATATTATCGAAGCTCCTTTTCTTATGCCGAGGGTAGCCTAATTAACCGTTTTTTTCGAAATATTTGAAGGCCTTAAGTTTTATGGTGGACGTCGGACGTCTCCTGGCCGTATTATTTTGGTCGTAGCCTTTTCATATGACTGTAGTCTTTATGTTAGGCCGTAGCCTTTAGTCCCCGGGTGAGATGACCTCGGACTCTATATCGAGGGTATGAATTTTTAGGGTTCTTACAAGTTCGAATATATAGCCTTGACCTTAATATCGGGGTTATGCCTTTTTAAGGTCTTATAAGTTTGAGTATTCCTCGTTGAGGTCTTATAAGTTTGATTTTGCCTCATCGAGGTCTTATAGACTTGATATTGCCTAATTGAGGTCTTATAGATTCGATGTTGCCTCATTAAGGTCTTACAAGCTCGATGTTGCCTCATTGAGGTCTTACGAGTTCGAGTCTTTGATGACTCGATAAGCTGACTATCGATGACAGTCCCTGAATGTTCGATAGTATTAAGCCCATGAGCCGTTTCATGTGAAAATAGTAAACTTCTTTGAGGCACAAAGTGTTTTGATAAGTAAAGATGCTTCTTCGATTACTTGATACAAGAATACATGTTTTTGCCATCAGGGGATCGACTATTCTACACGGACACGGTTTGTTTGACCGTTTGTCCCTCTACAACATTCTCCTATCGAGGCCCTCTTTGGCATAACTGGATTTCTTTGAAAAAGAAGCTTCCCAGGGTGATGCTCCCCCCAGTATTAAAGGTTGATTAAAAAGAAGCTTTGAATACTTGTTGAGTTTTCCTTAGGTAGCATATAGATGTTGCCTCGTTAAAAACCTCGCCGGTAAAACCCATTTGGGATAAAACCCGATCTAAGGGAAAAAGAGTGCAACACATGATTTAAAACCCAAGGTATTCGAGCTAAAGGGTGCTTCGATTCCTCTCAATCGAACACCTGTAACAAGTTAGTGCGAAATATAAATGAAAAGGGAGAAGGTTATACCTTAGCAATAATAGCGTTTGAGCATCGATATGTTCCAATTGCTTGGTAGTTGCTCGCCTTCGATGGTTCCAAGTTGGGAGGACCCTTTGCCTACTACTCTAAGGACGCGGTACGGTCCCTCAAAGCTAGGGCCTAACTTCCCTTCGTTTGGGTTTTGAGTGTTGAGGGTGAATTTCCTTAGTACTAAGTTCCTGACTCCAAAGTATCTGAGGTTTGTTCTTCTGTTGTAGTATCTTTCGATCCTTTGTTTTTGAGCGGCCATTCGGACTAGTGCGGCCTCGCGCTTTTCATCTAGTAGTTCGAGGACGGTGTTCATGGCCTTGTTGTTTGATTCCTCGGTTGCATGTTGAAATATGGCGTTCGATTCCCCGACCTCGACTGGTATCAATGCCTCGGAACCATATTCCAAGGAGAATGAGGTCTCCCGTATGCTTGACTTTGAAGTTGTTCGATATGCCCATAGTACTTCGGGAAGCACTTCTCTCCACTCCCCCTTTGCATTCTATAACCTCTTCTTTAAGTTTTGAACAATAGTTTTGTTTGTGGACTCGGCCTGACCATTCGCACTTGGGTGGTAAGGCGTCGATAGGATCCTTTTGATTTTATGATCCTCAAGGAATTTTGTCACCTTGCTGCCGATGAACTGCTTCCCATTATCACATGTAATTTCGGAGGGGATCCCAAATCGACATATGATGTGGTCCCATATGAAGTTGATGACTTCTTTTTCTCTTATCTTCTCGAAGGCCTGTGCTTCTACCCATTTCGAGAAGTAGTCAGTTATAAATAGAATAAATCTAGCTTTACCTTGCGCCGTTGGTAGGGGGCCCACAATGTCCATCCCCCATTTCATGAACGGCCACGGGGATAGGGCTGAGTGTAGTTGTTCACCGGGTTGGTGAATCATTGGTGCAAATCTTTGGAATTTGTCACATCTTCGAAATAATTCCCTGGTGTCCTTTTCCATGCTATCCCAATAGTAACCTGCTCTGATCACCTTTCGAACTAAAGAGTCGGCACCAGAGTGGTTCCCACACGTACCTTCGTGGATTTATCGAAGCACATAGTCGGTGTCCCCCGGCCCTAAGCATACTGCTAGAGGTCCGTCGAAGGTCCTCCTGTATAGTGTTCCATTCTCGTCGAGTGAAAATCAGGCTGCTTTGGCTCGAAGGGCCCTCCATTCTTTTGGGTCCGCGAGGAGCTTTCCATGTCTCAAGTAGTCGATGTACTTGTTCCTCCAATCCCATGTTTGACTTGTTGAGTTGATTTCAGTATGGCTTTCTTCGATCACCGATTTGGATAGTTGTACGACAGTTCTCGGGAGTATGTCATCTTCTTCGACAAACGATCCCAGATTAGCGAGTGCATCAGCCTCACTGTTTTTCTCTTGAGGTATGTGAATCAGAGTCCACTCTTTGAAGCGATGCAATGTCACTTGAAGCTTGCCTAAGTATCTTTGCATCCTATCTTCTCAAACCTCGAAGCTCCCATTTACTTGGTTCACTACCAAAAGGGAATCACATTTTGCTTCGAGGACCTCTGCTCCTAGGCCTTTGACCAGTTCAAGACCTAGAATCACGGCCTCATACTTGGCCTCATTGTTAGTCAACTTTGAAGTTTTTATAGATTGTCTAATTATGCCGCCCGTAGGTGGTTTAAAAACTATGCCGAGCCCGGGCCCTTTCACGTTCGAGGCTCCATCAGTAAAAAGAGTCCATACACCCGATGATGTGCCTGTTTTTAACAAGAGTTCTTTCTCTACCTCGAGCACGAGGGCAGGCGTAAAATCAGCCACGAAGTCCCCCAAAATTTGAGACTTGACGGCCGTTTGCATTTGATACTCGATATCATACCCTTCGAGTTCGATGGCCCATTTGGCCAATCGGCCCGATAATTTGGGATTATGCAAGATGTTTCGAAGAGGATATGTAGTTAGAACACCTATAGGGTGGCATTGAAAGTAAGGTTTCAATTTTCTAGATGCACTTACTAATGCAAGAGCTAGTTTTTCTAAGTGCAGATACCTGGTTTCAGCATCTCCTAGGGTCTGACTTACGTAATAGATAGGGAATTTCATATCTTGTTCTTCTCGAACCAAAACACCACTTACCGCTACCTTGGGCACAACCAAATATAAGTATAGCATTTCGTCCTCCTTTGGGGTATGGAGCAAAGGTGGGCTCGAGAGATACCGCTTTAATTCTTCCAAGGCATGCTGGCATTTCGAAGTCCACTTGAAGTTGTTTTTATTCTTGAGTAAGGAGAAGAAGTGATGACTCCGATCTGATGACCCCGAGATGAATCGGCCTTAGGCTGCTATCCGCCCGGTCAGCCGTTGTACTGCTTTCATACTGTTCACCATGGTGATCTCCTCGATGACCTTGATTTTTTCGGGGTTGATATCGATCCCTCCTGTTCGATACCATGAAAACCAAAAATTTGCCTGATCCGACTCCGAAAGCGCATTTCTTGGGGTTGAGCTTCATGTTGTACCTTTTTTTAGAATATCGAATGTTTCCTGCAAATGAGTCAAATGGTCCTCTACGCACAGGGACTTAACTAACATGTTATCAATGTAAATTTCCATAGACTTTCCTATTAGATGTTCGAACATCTTATTAACTAGGCGTTGGTATATGGCTCCCAGAGTTTTTAGCCCGAAGGGCATTACATTATAACAATATGTGCCATACTTCGTGATGAATGAAGTCTTTTTCTAGTCCTCCGGGTTCATTTGAATTTGATTGTACCCGGAGTAGGTGTCGAAAAAAGTGAGGATCTCGTGGCCGGCCGTGGCATCGATCAAACGATCGATGTTGGGCAATGTGAATGAATCTTTAGGGTAGGCTTTATTTAAATCTTTATAATCTACACACATTCTCAATTTATTTCCGTTTTTGTGGACTACTACTACATTAGCTAGCCGCTCGTGGTATTTCACCTCCTAATGGACTCTATTTTGAGAAGTTTTGTTACCTCGTCTTTGATGAATGCATGCTTTACCTCGGACTGAGGCCTCCTACTTGTTTAAACCTAGGGTCGACACTTAGTCAATGGGTGGTTATTTTTGGCGGGATTCCTGCCATGTCTAAATGGGACCAAGCGAAGCAATCACTGTTATCAATAAGAAATTGAACGAGTTTTTTCCTGAGTTCGGGGGTTAATCTCGTTCGCAGGTATACTTTTCGATCTGGAAGATGTTCTATCAATACGGCCTGTTCGAGCTCTTTGACTATTGACTTCGTTGCATCTGACTCTTCGGGGGAAACGAAGGCTCGAGGGGTGAGGAAGTCTTCTTAATCGTCCTCGACCACCTATTCATTGATCACCTGTTCCCCGGGTTCAACCGACGGTATAAACTGTGGTTGCTATTTGGCTATCTGCTTGTCTTTAAACTCCCTCGAGGTGGAAGGCATCGGTGCTGGTGCCATGTCGTGCACCGCGAACATCTCCATTTATGTATGATGATCTCCATAGACTTTTTATACACCATCCTTTGTCGTAAACTTCATCATTTGATGAAGAGTTGATGGAACCGCCCTCATGCTATGTATCCATGGCCTTCCAAGTTGGGCGTTGTACCTAATGTCACCTTCGATTACATGAAACTTGGTATCTTGAATTGTACTAGCCACGTTGACTGGGAGGATGATTTCCCCCTTCTTCATCTCACTCGCCATGTTGAATCTTTCAGGACTCAAGAGGCGGGGATGATTTGGTCGAGCAGCTCGAGCTTCTCCACAACCCTCGACCTGATTATGTTGGCCGAGCTACCTGGATCCACGAGCACATGTTTAATTTGAACTTTATTCAAAAGAAAAGAAATTACTAGTGCATCATTATGAGGTTGATATAAGGCCTCAATGTCTTCTTCACTGAATGTAAGAGCATCCTCAGGTATATAGCTATGAGTTCGCTTTTCCCTTGTGATGGATACTTTTGTTCGTTTGAAAATGGGTTCTTGTGGGACGTCGACTCCTCCAATGATCATGTGAATGATGTGCTGTGGCTACTCCTGTTTGTTTTTCATGTTCACTTCTCTTTCTCGAAAGTGATTCTTAGCTCGATCGCTAAGGAATTCTCGAAGGTGTCATTCGCTGATCAGTCGGGATACCTCCTCTCGAAGCAGTCAACAATCTTCGGTCCTATGACCGTGAGTGCCATGGTATTTGCACATTAAGTTGGGGTTCCCTTGGGAAGGATCTGACTGTATGGGCTTTGGCCACCTAGCATCTCTAATCTTTCCAATTGCTGATACGATGTCTGAGGCATCGATGTTGAAGCTGTACTCTGACAATCAGGGTGCCTCCAATGGCCCCGTGTGCCTGTCGAACCCAGATTTGCTCATATTCCCCGATAACTTTGGCCTCGATCCACCCTTCGATCGTTTCAAGGTATATTATGCATCGGGGCATTTGTTCGGTATTCGACATATGGTTGGTATCTTTCCTTGTTCGGTATGGACTCCCTTTCTGCGTTCCTTGATTCTTTGGCTAAGAGCCTTCTTGGATATACAGAGCCCGAGTAGGCTCCCAATTGGTCATCTTCGACTCTGATTTTTGATTGATACCTATTGTGCACATCCGCCCAAGTTACGGCGGGATACTCGATCAAACTTTGCTTCAGCTGCTTTGAAGCTATCGAGCTTCGTTCATTCAAGCCCTGAGTGAAGGCTTGCACTGCCCAGTCATCGGAGACTGGTGGTAACTCCATTCGCTCCATCTGAAAGCGGGATACGAACTCCCTTAGCATCTCATTCTCTCTTTGTTTAATGTTGAAGACATCAGACTTCCTCGTAGCGACCTTAATGGCACTAGCATATGCCTTCACAAAAGAGTCTGCCAACATGGCAAACGAATCTATTGAGTTCGGGGGGAAGTTATGATACCACATCATGGCCCCCTTGGACAGTGTTTTGTCCAAACTTCTTCAACAAGACGGACTCAATTTCATCGTCTTTTAAGTCATTCCCTTTTATGCCACAAGTATAAGTGGTAATATGCTCATTGGGATCTGTGGTCCCATTGAACTTTGGGATATCAGGTATCCTGAACTTCTTCGGAATAGGCTTCGGAGCCACACATGATGGAAATGGTTTTTGCACGAACTTCTTCGAATCTACCCCCTTCAAAATCGGAGGTGCGCCCAGGATCTGATCGACCCTCAAATTATAGTTTTCCACTTTTTTGTCATTGGCCTCTATCTTCTGTTCTCCTGACTCAATCCTTTTGGTGAGGTCCTCGAGCATTTTCATAATAGTGGGGTGTGTTCCTAACCCATTATTGCTCGATCTTTCTGGTGCTGGCTCAACTCGAGGAACTGTTTCCGGTCCTACTGTTCTCAGGGTCTTTTGTTGGCTCTGCAGCCGAGAAATAGCCACTTGCTGTGCTTGTAACATTTCAAAGATGATCTGCAGGCTAACTTCTCCTTTTTCCCGATCTTGTGTTCTTTGCGCTTCATGTTGGTCACCTCCGCGCGCACTTCAATCGGTATCAGTGTCTACATCAATATGCAAAGCATTGCGTGAGCCTACATCGACGGGGATTTGTGTTGGTGCTACCCCAGGGTTTTGCGGTGGCACACCGGCGACTGAGGTTGTTGCCCTGTTCTCCCCATGGAGCTCAAGAACATTGTTTCCATGTGCATTTGCTGAGTTAGACATTTTTGACCCGAAATCAAAGAACCTTTGACAAGAAAAAGTGTGAAAGATAACTTGTGTTCTGTTCTCGGGGTCTTTTGTTGGCTCTGCAGCTGAGAAATAGCCACTTGCTGTGCTTGTAACATTTCAAAGATGACCTGTAGGCTAACTTCTCTTTCTTCCCGAGCTTGTGTTCTTTTCGCTTCATGTTGGTCACCTCTGCGTACACTTCCATCGGTATCAGTGTCTACATCAACATGCAAAGCATTGCGTGAGCCTACATCGACGGGAATTTTTGCTGGTTCTACCCCAGGGTTTTGCGGTGGCACACCGGCGACTGAGGTTGTTGCCCTGTTCTCCCCATGGAGCTCAAGAACATTGTTTCCATGTGCATTTGCTGAGTTAGACATTTTTGACCTGAAATCGAAGAATCTTTGACAAGAAAAAGTGTGAAAAATAACTTGTGTTTTCAGAAAGCTAGCACCAAAACAATCACAATTATTTTTAGCTCCACAGTGAGCGCCAAACTGTTTACCTTGAAAATTGTATTAACAATAATATTTGATTTGTGGTTCTAAAAATACGTGATTTATTCTAATACTAGTTAATAATCAAATTATGATAAGTGTAAGTAGCAACAATGTGATAGCCAAACCAATATTGATGAAGGACTGGGGGCCTCGAGTTCAGTAATCTCAGACTCTCGAGGTCAGTTGATGGCAGTGTATTATGACTAATAAATGAAAGAGAATAATACTAAGAGATATTGAGCACGTTAAACGAAAAAGCAGAGAATGTTCTACTACAATAAATGTTGTGTGTTACAAGAATTATTGGGGTCCCCTTTATGTAGGAGGGGTGAATCCCAACATAGTACATGTCTAATTATGACAGGGAAATGCTATTGGTACAGCTGTATAATGGCCTTGTGCGGATGTAACGATCCAGTCGATCGTTACGTAGAATCAACATTATATTTACTGTTACTGCCTTGTCATAGGTTGGTTATACTCTTTATGATGTGTTAGAATCGGTTGGCTCGGGTTCAGAATGGTTATAGTGAGAATTGAGTCATTTAGTCTCTAAAAATAGCTTTATAGTTGGAAAAGTCAACTGAGAGTTGACGTATTGGTAAACAACCTCAGAATGCACATTTTATGGTACGGATAGCTTCGTTAGGTGATTTGGGACTTAGGAGTGTGTTCGAAATATTTTTGTGATGTCTGATGTAGAATTAGGCTTGAATTGGCAAAATTTAATTTTTGGTGATTTCCGGTCGGCAGTGAAAAATAGGTTATCGGAGTCGGAATGGAATTCCGGAAGTTGGAACAGGTTTGTAATGTCATTTTGGATAGGTGTGCAAAATTTCAGGGCAATCAGAGGTGTTTTGGATAGTTTCGGCATCGTTGGTGGAATTTAGAAATTTCAAAGTTCATAGGCTTGAATTCGAGGTGATTTTGGTGTTGTTTTTGGTGTTTCGAAGGCTCGACTAAGTTTGAATGATGTTATGGGATATGTTGGTAGGTTTGGTTGAGGTCCCGAGGGCCTCGTGTGCATTTCGGATGCTCAAACGAACACTTTTGGACTTAGAGAATTTGCTGGTTTTGCTGGTGTTTCTGCAGAGGGAGTTTACCCTATGCGTACGCGGAAGGGACCTCGCGTTCGCATAGGGGAATTTGGGGAGCCGGGTAATTTCTTCTGTGCGTTCGCGTACCAGGGGTTCGAACGCGTAGGCTTGAGCGGGGTGTTCATTGCGAACACGAGGGAGAAGGTGCGTTCACGTACGGTTAGAACTGTTTGAGGGACCCCAAGCCATTTGGTTTATGCGTTCGCGGGCTTGGGGTGCGTTCGCGAAGGTCTAGGTGTGCAAGGAAGTGCGTTCGCGGGCGTGTGATCGCGATCTCGTAGAGGAAATGGAGCTGGGGGAATTTGTGCTATGCGAACGCGGTTGTTTTGATGAATTCGCGAAGAGTAAAAACTTGGGCAGTATATATATAACCCATCTGCGACCTTTGCTCACATTTCCACCATTTTTGAACATGAATAGAGCTTTTGGAGAATTTTTGAAGAGGGAAATCGATTATTCTTCATTGAGGTAAGGATTTTGGACCCCATAACTCGATTAAATGTGATTAAGGACTAAATTAACAGTGTTTAATTGGAGAAAATCAGTAGAAAAAAGTGAAATTAGGGCTTGAGTTTAAGAGACCTTTTAGGGATGATTTCAGGTGTCAAACGGACTCCGATTTTAGAGTTCTTTATAGGTACGAACTCGTGAGATGATGAGGATTGTTTTGGTATAAAGTTTGTCGATTTTTGAGAAGCGGGTCCGGGGGTCGGATTTTGGCTAATTTCTAGTTTTGTGCTAAAATTAATATTTTTCAATTGGTATTCATTCCCTTAGCATAATTTGATGTGAAAAATCTAAAATTGGTAGAATCTGAGCACTCGGAGATTCGAGAGGCAAACGTGTTGCGGTATAGCTTTTCGGGCTAGTTTGAGGTAAGTAATATATTTAAATCCTGCCACGAGGGTATGAAACCCCGGACTTTACATCCTTTCATGATTTTGGAGGGACGCACACACTGGATGACGAGTGTAGGGCGTGCACGAATTGGAAAAATTGGAAATATGTTCCTTTTGAGGCAACTATTGAGTTGCGAAACTGCTTTTAAAGCATATGTTAAATAATATTACTATGTTTTGATATATTTGGGTTGTAAGCCATGTTTGGGGACTAGTGCCGATCTGTTTTAACCCCTTGGGGGCTATTTTACTGATATTCCTCACTTAGAAACTATGAATTTACACTCTGTCTTTATTGCAAAATTGTTGACACTCCTATTTGATGATATTACTATTTCATGAAATGAAATACTGCTTTGGGTCGAGAACCCCGTTTTATTTATGGCCCGAGTGACATGCTGAGAGTGTGTCTGACTGAGTGAGGCCGAGGGCCAATGTTGTGAGGATGTTATGATATGAGAGAGGCCGAGTGCCTGAGAGTGATTTGATGCCATGATTTTGCTTGATTTTAGCGCTTGGGCTGTAGGAGCCCCTCCGGAGTCTGTACACACCCCGGTGAGCGCAGGTACATACTGAGTGCGAGTGACGAGTGACGAGTGACGAGTGATTGGAAGGTATGAGTGACTGTGAGGTGCTAAGTGACTGTTACTGAGTGAAGGTGAGGTGTTGAGGGAATATTTATTAGTGATGATTATGGCCCGAGGGGCAGTTTTATGATGATATTTTACTGAGTTTTGATTATGATTCACTTCATTTTTCATACTGATATTTTTGATAGGTTTACTGAGAAATATTGTAAAATATACTTGTTTCAAAGGATTTTATGGAAATTGGTTTTCGAACTTATGTGCACTTTATTGGGACTTGGCATTTTACTGTTTTGTGGATTGGTGTATTTGTTGCTGTGTGATTATTATCTTCAGACTTGATTTATTTTTATTACTAATGAGTTGGCGTACTCATCATTACTCCCTACACCTCTGTGTGCAGATCCATGTACTGGTTCTGAGCAGTAGTCACTTGCGTTCGTTCAACATCAGCTTTGGGATTTCGAGGTAGCTGTCCATCGTTCACAGCTTCTCCATTTCCCTTCCTTCATTAGTATTAGTATTTTATTTTGAGACATTGTTTATGACATTAGCAGTGTTAGTTTTATTCTTAGATGCTCGTGATCAGTTGACTCCAGTTCTGGGGGATTTGTTTAGACTGTCAGATTATATTATGCTTGCTTAAAGACTTAGAGGAATTTTTATACTTATTATGTTGGTTATTAATGATTTGAGAAATTATATTAAAATAAATGTGTAGTTATGTGATGGTTGGCTAGCCTAGTTCGACGATAGGTGCCATCACGACCTGTTAGGATTTGGGGTTGTGACAAGTTGGTATTAGACCTCTAGGTTACATAGGACTCAACAGTCATGGGCAGGTTTAGTAGAGTCTTGCGGATCGGTACAGAGACGTCTGTACTTATCTTTTAGAGGATACATAACTCTTAGGAAAAATCTACTTTTCTTGAACTCTTTCGTGCCATTCTATTGGTTCTTGAAATCTAAACTACTGTTGTTTCATTCTCTCACAGATGGTGAGGACAAGTGCTACTGATCAGTGTGACCAGACATCAGCCAGACCCACAAGGGGTCGAGGCTGTGGTGGAGTTAGGGTACCAGCCCGTGTAGCAGCCGGGACAGTACCAGTGGATCCCCCTACTATTCAGGATCAGGTTCCCGCCGAGGGTGCTACAGCGGGACATGCTCAGGCAGCGACAATGCCTATTGTCATTCCGGGTCTTCAGGAGACCCTGAATCAGATCTTGACAGTGTGTACCCGTTTGGCTCAGGCAGTTGCTATGACTACTATTGTCGCTACATCTCAGGTAGGGGGAGGCACTCAGACTCCAGCTGCCCGGACATCTGAGCAAGTTGTACAGGGTATTCAGGCACCGAGGGTAGTCCCAGATCAGCCGGTTGCTCCAGTTCAAGACTCTGTAGTCCCAGCTATGCCCGAGGATAAGCAGCGTAGTCTGGAGAGGTTCAATAGACTTCAGCCTTTGACTTTCAGCGGCACAGAAGGCGAGGATGCCCAAGGTTTTCTGGATAAGTGCCAGAGGATACTCCGTACTATTGGTATTTTGGAGACCAGTGGGGTCTCGTTTGCTACATTTTAGTTTGCTGGTGATGCTTTCACTTGGTGGGAGGCATTTGAGAGGCGTAGGCCGGTTGGTTCAACACCTCTCACCTAGCAGCAGTTCTCCACGATCTTTCTGCAAAAGTATGTTCCTCAATCCCACAGAGAGGAGCAATGCAGGCAGTTTGAGCAGTTGCGCTAGAGGGAGTTGTCAGTTACTCAGTACGAGATGCGGTTTTCTGAGTTGGCTCGACATGCTTCTGAGTTAGTCCCTACTGATAGGGAGAGGATCAGGAGGTTTGTAGATGGTCTCACGTATCAGCTTCAGATTTTGATGACCAGGGAGAGAGTGTCTGGAGCTACATTCGAGCAGGTTGTTGACATTGCTCGGGATATTGAGTCGGTTCATAGGCAGGAGCGTGAGGAGAGGGAGACCAAGAGGCCTCGGGGATCAGGTAGTTTCAGCGATGGCCCTTCCAGAGGGCAGTTTCATCCCAGTAGAGGTCATCCATTTTGACCTCCTCAATCAGCTCGCCCATCTTATAGTGACGCATCTTCGGGGAAAGGTCCCCGCAGCTCTTATCCGGGACGTTCATCTTTTAGTGCCCTCCCAGCTTAGAGCTCCTCCAGAGCATCATCATTTTAGGGCTCTTCTATGCATGGTTCATCCGATGGTTATCATGGTGTCAAGGGTTCTCTTCAGTTCCCATCTTCAGCTCCAGGTAGTTGCTTCGAGTGTGGAGAGTTTGGACATGGGTGGAGGCAGTGTCCTCGTCGTCATGGTAGTTCATCTCAGTAGAGGGTTCATCCCTCGATTTCAGCCCTAGTCAATTCACCACCTACCCAGGCAGCTAAGGGTGGTGGTCAGGCAGCTAGAGGCCGCCCTAGAAGGGGAGGTCGAGCAGGTAGAGGCCAGCCACTTATCTATGCACTTCCAGTTAGGCCTGATGCTATGGCGTTCGATGCGGTGATTACAGGTACTATCTCAGTTTGTCACAGTGATGCTTTGGCTTTATTTGACCCTGGTTCCACATACTCTTATGTTTCGTCGTATTTTGTTCACTTTTTGAATATGCCCCATGAGTCTTTAGTTACGTCTGTTCATGTTTCGACTCCGGTGGGAGATACTATTGTTGTGGACCGCGTGTTTCGGTCGTGTGTTATATCTATTGGGGGTCTGGATACCCGAGTGGACTTGTTGTTACTCAGTATGATTGATTTTGATGTGATACTGGGCATGGATTGGTTATACCCATGTCATGCTATTCTTGATTGTCACGCTAAGACCGTGACCCTGGCTATGCCCGGAGTTCCGAGAGTTGAGTTGAGAGGGCCTATAGAGCATGTGCCTAGCAGAGTGATTTCTTATTTGAAAGCTCAACGTATAGTTGGGAAAGGATGTGAATCTTATCTCGCTTTTGTGAGGGATGTAGTGAGACTCCTTCTGTTGATTCTGTTCCTGTGGTCCGTGATTTTTCGAACGTATTTCCTGCAGACCGTCCAGGCATGTCACCTGACAGGGATGTTGATTTTGGTATTGATTTGGTGCCTGGAACCCAGCCTATCTCTACTCTACCTTATCGTATGGCACCGACGGAGTTGAAAGAATTGAAAGAGAAGCTTTAGGAACTCCTAAATAAGGGGTTCATTCGGCCTAGTGTGTCACCTTGGGGTGCACCAGTGTTGTTTGTGAAGAAAGAGGATGGTTCTATGCGCATGTGTATTGATTATCAACAGTTGAACAAGGTTATGGTGAAGAACCGGTATACTTTGCCTCTCATTGATGACTTGTTTGACCAGCTTCAGGGAGCTAGAGTGTTCTCCAAGATTGACTTGAGGTCCGGGTATCATCAGTTGAAGATTTGGGATTCTGACATTCCGAAGACTGCTTTCAGGACCAGATATGGTCATTATGAGTTTCTGGTTATGTCATTCGGGCTGACCAATTTCCCAGCCGCGTTCATGGATTTGATGAATAACGTGTTTCAGCCTTACCTTGATTCTTTCGTCATTGTGTTTATTATGACATCCTGGTGTATTCTCGTAGCCAGGAGGAGCATGCTCAACATTTGAGAGTTGTGTTGCAGTGGTTGAGGGAGGAGAAGCTTTATGCAAAATTCTCCAAGTGTGACTTTTGACTTGGTTCAATAGCTTTCTTGGGGCACGTGGTGTCTAGTGAGGGTATTCAGGTTGATCCGAAGAAGATTGAGGCAGTGTAGAGTTGTCCCAGACCGTCCTCAGCTACACAGATTAGGAGTTTCCTTCGTTTGGCGGGGTATTACCGTCGCTTTGTGGAGGGGTTCTCTTCTATTGCCTCACCATTGACTAGACTGTGATAACCCAAATGGTCACCCTAAGTAGTTTCAGCTATATATGTGTTCCGAGGCTCCGAAAGCCTTCGTCGATCTCACCTCGAGATGCGTGCGCAGCCGGGAAGCTTCCATGTGAAAATTTGATAAAAATAGGGTTTTTGAATTGAATAATTGAATAAAGTTGACTTTGGCCAGCATTTTTGGTAAACGGACCCGGACCCGTGATGTGACGGTCTCGGAGGGTCCGTAGGAAAATATGGGACTTTGGCGTATGCCCGGAATTGAACTCCGAGGTCCCAAGCCCGAGAAATGAATTTTTAAAGAAAATTGTTTTCTGAAAATAATAAAGGAATTTGAAAATGAATAATTATGTGAAAACCGTGTTACCGGACTCGTATTACGGTTCCGGAACCCGGGACAGGTTTATTATGTGTTGTTTGTCCTACCTGTGGGCTTGATTTGATTGGTTTCGGATCCAAATGAGGAAAATTGGAGTTAATGAAGTTTTGAGTTTTTTTTAAGAATTTGAAATTTGACTTGAAAGGTGATTTTATGTTCCCGAGGTCCGGATGAAATTCCGAGACCGGGAGTAGTTCCGTTGTGTCATTTATAACTTGTCTACAAAAAATTGAAGTCATTCCGAGTAATTTAGGCCGGTTCGGCGCATTGAAGTGAATTCTAGAATTTCAAAGTTCTTAAGTTTGATTAATTTGGTTTTGGGGTTTGATTTTGAGTTCCGTTGTTGTTTTTCATGTTCCGGAAGTTCGAGCGAGTCCGTATCATGAATACAGACTTGCCGGTGCTTTTGACGGGGTCCCGAGGGGCTCGGGGGTGTTTTAGACCCCCGGGAGCTAAGTTGGGAAAAACCAGAAAATCTGCTATCTTATTTCCTTCTCTGCGATCGTAGAAGGTGGGTTGCGATCGCGGAGAAGGATTTTGCCGGGCTAGTGATTGTTCACCGCGATCGCAGCCTCCTCTCCGCGATCGCAGAGGTCTGGGTTCCACACCTTCGCGATCGCAGCCCGTTTCTTGCGATCACATTGAGTCGCGTTTGGGCCGGGTGAGTTTGTTCTTCGCGATCGCAGGACCCCTGTCGCGATCGCAGAGGTCTTGCCAGTTGCTCTTCGCGATCGCAGGACCTCTGCCGCGATCGCAGAGGTCCGGCCAGTTGGCCTTCGCGATCGCAGGCCCCTTGTCGCGATCGCAGTGAAGAAATCACTGGGCAGTGTTATAAAATACGGGACTTAGCCTTATTCCTCCATTTTCATCTTCCTCTTCAAGATTTTAGAGAGCTTTTCAAGAGACCTTCCACCACTGTTATTGAGGTAAGTAAATTCCATAGTTTTACTAGTTTCAAACACTAATTACTAGTTAAATTCACTACTAAATCATCTAAAAATCATAGAATTAGGTAGTAACTTTAGGGTTCTTGAGGAGTTTTGGGATTTTCCATGATAGGCCATGAATTCTTGTGTAAATTACATAACTTCGATCCTTAGACTCCGGGTAATTAATTCCTTCATGAATTTTTGAAAATCCGAACGTGTGGGCCCAGGTTCGAATTTTAGTATTCTCGGAGGAATAGTAGGAAATGTATAATTTGGCTTGGGAATTGGTTTA
>ML251627.1:0-39201 GCA_005239495.1 Nicotiana undulata | reverse complement strand
CCTCTAATTGCGTGTTCACACCGTCTCGCGTCTCGTCAATCAATACAATATCATCTGCAAATAACATGCACCACGTCACCTCATCTTAGATGTGGTGCGGCAGTATGTCCATCACCAGAGCAAACAAAAAAGGGCCGAGTGCCGATCCCTAATGCAACCCCATCATAACCGAAAAATGGTCTGAGTCCCCACCCACCGTCCTCACTAGACTCTTTACTCCATCATACATGCCCTTAATCGGCCTAACATATGCAATAGGTACGCCTCTAGCATTCAAACATCTCCACAAAACCTCCCTCGGAACTTTATCATATGTCTTTTCTAAGTCGATGAACACCATATGCAAGTCTTCTTTCTCCCTATACTACTCCATCAATCTCCTAGCAAGGTGGATGGCTTCTGTAGTCGAATGCCTCAACATAAACCTAAACTAGTTCTCAAAAATAGACGCCCTTTTCCTCACTCTTAGCTCTACCACTCTCTCCCAGACTTTCATAGTATGGCTAAGCAACTTGATACCCCGATACTTATTGCAAATTTTGGATATCACCCTTGTTTTGTATACAAGAATCATCGTGCTCCACCTCCACTCTTTGGGCTAAAAATGACATTAAATAATGCCACTGCAAGCCCTGCACTCTTCCAAAACTCCACTGAGATTTCATCTGGCTCGTTTGCCCCTACTCATCTTACGCATAGCCCCCTCAACTTTATCAACTCTAATCCGCCTACAATACCCAAAGTCACAACGGCTCCAAGAGAGTTCCAAATCTCTCTCTCTCCATATATATATATATATATACACACACACTTTTAACAATTTATATGATCTGAGCAATTTGCTTGTTATATAAGTTTACTATTACATGATTGCTAAGTGGGGGAAACTATACTATTGCAAAATGTAATAATCTAAATGGGAAAGAAAGTAATACAAGAGATGTTATTGCAGTGTGAAGTATATTCAGTAAAGTCAATCTGAAATGATGTTATAAAGGAGATGAAAGAAAAAGAAGTCGAATGAAAACATATAAGAGCAACACCACAAATTTTTGGCATCGCTTATGACAGATTCTTGCATAATTTGCTTTATTTTTCTTTCTTGGATAATTTGTTTTTTTCCTCCTTATTTTGTGTCAATTTTACCTTATTAGAAAAAGATTAGTATGTAAATCATATGAGGCTCTATAGGATCGCGCAAAGGGCGGACGACTTTACTAGTTATAACTTATAAACATAGTAGAGCCCATTATAGGTATTTTGTAGGATCATATACCTTTGTGTCTTCATATCGCTGTCTTTTCTGCCCTTTCCATAACTAAAAAAGTACAAAACCACAGAATTGGAGATAAAACGTAGGGTAGAGAACCTAATGAAAACCCTGTGAAGTTTAGGTAAATGAAGTGAGAAAGAAAATGGAAAAAACAACTGACGAACATAATACAAATACTACTTGAATCAGTCTTCGAGATGCTTTACATTCGAAAATAACTTGTTATTAGAATTCATTGCAAAGCACAGCTTGAAGGAAATGTTAGAGCCCTGTTGGATCCTATACCTATATGCCTTCATTCTCTCTCTGCTTTTTCTCATTATGGCAGGAACACCAAATTACAAATCTGACTATAAAATGTGGGTGGTGAATACAATGGAATACCCTACGAAATGAGACTCGATTGTAATTGTAACTTATCCTAAACCTGCAGATGGGAAAATCAAATTTCCAAATAGCATCCGAAACATTACTTGAGTTGACATCAGATTGAGTCACAGACAACACAGCTTACACTGTTAACTTACCAAGGTTTATGATGTTCACCGTTGGCAGAGATGTCTCTTGAGCTCTTGCAACAGAACAGACTTCACACTTACGTTTCTCACAACATACTGAAGGTCGTTTGTCAAACTGCCAAATGCGTCCCATAATTTCTCTGACAAATCTACGATATATCAGAATGGAATAAAACTCAAGCGATAAACGCATATAATACTGCTTAGTAAAAATCTGTCTCAGCAGACAAAATAGTCCCAAATATGACATGAAAATGCATGACGTAGTGTACAGCATACCATAGCCTAGGCAATTTAGGCATTTATATGAAAATTGACATGGATTACATATGATTCATGTCCATTGTTAGATTGAGAAATGTCTTATAAATATCCAACTTACCCACTCTATTGGCAGATGTTAGCTTTTAAATGTCATCCAAGAAAATTGAATGACTATTGTGTTGCTGAACTCTTTCTTTACCATGAACTCCATTGAGTCTGCAGAAAGTAAAGATGTCAACCGATGATCATCGAGAAAGTGAAACATTCTGTCCTGTATTGCAGATTGTATTACTTTATTTTAAACGAAAGACTTTTGACTGGTTTTTAGTAAATGCACATGGATCCTCAGAGGGTAAATAAACAATATGTAAAATAGAACCACGCTATGCTGCATCCATATTCCCTATCAAATTGCAGAATATTCAAACTTTTGTCATCTTCAACATCTATACTCTAACAAGTGCATGCAATAGCGAGGTTGGTACTGGTCAATAATTCATAAAGCAGAAAAGTATACCCTAAATTATGAGCCCCATTTGTGGAAAAACATCACAAAGGTTCTACTAAACATGCTTAAGACTCTTGATTCGTGCAAGTCAAATTTTCTACTCTCATAATTAATGCTCTTAAGGGCCTTCTCAAGAACAAAATGGGTTGTACAAGCACAC
This sequence comes from Nicotiana undulata, assembly GCA_005239495.1. Taxonomy (NCBI): domain Eukaryota; kingdom Viridiplantae; phylum Streptophyta; class Magnoliopsida; order Solanales; family Solanaceae; genus Nicotiana; species Nicotiana undulata. The sequence continues at coordinate 36,478 of ML251627.1, read as the reverse complement.
ACTCTAGGTAGCAGAAAAGCAGACTTACCTCGAACATGCTATTCCAGGTTAGTCGTATTCCAATATGCTATTGGCTGCAACCAGTCTATCATAAGCACTTTGAATTTTATGTCTTTCTTCAATTGACATGGTAATATCCCCAGAAGACTGCAAACACAAAATTGATTACATGCAACGAACATCAAAATGATGCCTAATGTTGGTCGAATTAACATAGAAACAGCAAAGTATTCCCCCCATTCCCTCTCTTTTTCCTTTCTGCACTGACCAAACTGACACAAAGTTCTGTTCATCAATATTTTTGGAATTAGTTCTTACCCATAACACATAGCAAGCACCATTGCACAAATACATAAAGTAAATGATACTTTCTTCCCTTCTCAACGNGGGGGGGGGGGGGGGGGGGGGGGGGGGGGAGAAGCAGATAAATGTTACTCCCTCTAACAGCTTAAGCATTTAGATGAGATGGTCACACATTATTCAACATTGAATAGAGCAGGCAGATGTCCTGGATTCAACTCCTACCGCCGCCTACTATCAAAAAGAATTTCCATGTGCTTAGCCCATGAATAAGAAGCAGGCTCGCATGTGAAGGGGCACCTTTTTCATAAAATGTAGTGGCCAAACCAGATAGTCCATTTCCTCTCTTTTCTTTTCTCGCTCCTCAAGAAAGACGGCTAGAAACTTCCTATTAGGAATGGCTTCCTTTCAGGTTGTGTTGTTACAGACCAGACTGTAATAGTTTAAGTTTTTAGATGAGATGGTCACACACGATTTAACACTCTTGAAAGCTTGAAGCAGCACTAAAGGCCTCTCTTTTTAAAAGTTTCGGTTTATCAATTTACACGGTTTAAAAGGGACAAGAGCTAGCAACACTTGCAGCTCTTGAAGTTATTATGCATCCAAAAAAACATTTATAACCACGACTCTGGCAAAGTAAAACATAGGGGGACCAGTAACCTTCATAGTATAAATTACAAAATGAGTCGTACTATATGCTAGCTCGGTTGAAAATTGGAAAGCTTTCAGCTCAGAGTTTTAAGTCATACCTTTAGCGTGAGCATGCTTTGTAATATATTTGTAATCTCTGTCTTGCATGACAGAAGAAGTTTCTGCATCTTAACATCCCCATGCATAAGCAAGAGAACAGAGGCTATAGAAAGAATTCTGCTTGAATTATCCTTCACCAAAGCACCATCCTGATGAGGCAAAAGCGCCGAAACATTGGCACTGATGAATGATTCCATCACTTTCAATATCTGATTTAACAGTATGGTACTCCTATCAAGCAGGAAAAAAACAGGAAGGAGGTAATAATGCCTCGTCTGTCGAATCAATATCTTAGAAGACTCATCATCTTCCTCTGGAATATGCTACATCAAAGTTAAAAAACAAACAAAAAGCCATGAGTTGAAGGTACTACAAGCAAATGAAATTAAGAGCGAAATCCTACCAAGAATGCAAATTAAGAACAAGCAATAAAGTCGAGTTAGAAGTTGTCATTCTTGTAAACCACAATTCAATGGTAGAGAATTATCTAAGCACCATAGAAAAATGAAGCAACAAGTAATCAACTGATCTATAACAAACAGTTTATGAAGTTACAGGAAACTAACCAGCTATAAATACTTACAGTCATAACATCTAAGAAGTACTCCGGAAGGACATCGCTTAATCTATTTATTGTCTGCTTGGAAAGTCTTGTAGGTTTTGAATCCAGTGTGATAAGCAATCTTATAAAACCATATATGTTATCTACTGGTCGTTTGTGAGACTGCAGAACAAATAAAACCAAGAACTCAGTGGCTGGAGAAATATTACGTTCAATTATCACAAAATAAAGCACTAACTCACCATCTCATCAAGAACAACTTTCTCCAGCAACTGCAGAACGAGCACATCATCTCCAATCTGGGACAAACAAGAACCAACAACCCTAACAACTGAATTGAAGGATCCACGATTTGACTTCCCTTCATGCTTCTTAGTAGGATAGATTTTTTCTGCAGCAAAGCATTCAGGTTCCTGATTTAATTTTTATAAACTACCGGTCATAACAAAAGAACAAGTAATGTGATGTCTGAAAGAGAGTACTTTTGCATCAGAAAAGTGAAAGGACTTCTTAGTTAAACTCAAATCTCAATACCTGTCAATTTCTTTGCAGCAATCCTACTATCAGTTTCTCTTCTTATTGACTGTTAAATTACTAATCAATAAACTAGGGAATCATTCTATCTTTTAGTCCAATATCATCATTATATGCAATGTAACACACTGACCATAACATTTGCTCTTTTTCTCTAAAAAGGGCCTGATTTGCCCCTCTACTTTCATTTATTGTTCAACCATGTCCCTGTTAAAACTTTCCGTTCGGGGTATATACCCCTGCCGTCCGTCAAAGTTCTATATTTGCCCCTATTTTAACACATGGCGCCTTCTGAGAGATTGAACCAACCCAACATTAAAGAAAAACCAATCCGACTCGTTACCCAGAACCCGGCCGACCCTATTCCCCTTTTTCTCTTAAAGGCTGCACAATCATAAGCCCTAGCAGCATCCACGTCAGCATCAAGCGTTCCTAACCAAATCCTCGACCCTTTTTTATTAGGATCTCTTATCTCTGCTGCAAATTTACCCCATGGCCTTCTCCTTACTCCTCTGTAATTATTCTCATTTTCATAATTATTACTACTCGTTGTATCTGTTGAAATAGTTGAGTGGAACTAACAGAGCTGTCGGAAGTTGGGCTGAGATTAGTGTCTGAGTTTGTTTTGAATTCTGGGAAATCGTTGGAGTAATGGGAAATTGGTTTTGTACGATGATGGAGAATCTGAGAGTGAATGATTGAAAGTAGAAAGCTCTGTTTTTGCTGAGGTGGAAACAGGGGAGATATGATTGGAAAAGCACTATATGGTTCATTTTGCAAATTTAAATCTCTACTCTGAGAGCTGTTGACATTGTTCTGGGAATTATATGTAGAATTTTCACGTGCTAATTAATTGGTTTTGCTAGATTTTGTGGAGTTCCGCTTCAATTTAAGATGGTGAATTTGGGGTTGTTTTCTGGGAACAAGCCTTTGAAGTCAAGGAAGGTGAGTTTAGAATCCCATATTATACTCAGTGGGGGCAACACCTTCTGATATGCGGCTCAGATGCGTTGCTTGGTTCATGGAATGTGAAAAAGGGTTTATTATTGAAGCCTTCTCACCAAGGGGAAGAACTGTTACGGGGGATTTGTTTTTAAGAAGAGTAAGAGGGGAATAGGGTCGTGCAGACTATGGGTAACGAGTCGAGTTTTTTTTTTTTAATGTTGGGTTGGTTCAAATTCTCAGAAGGCACCACGTGTCTTTGCCATTAAAATAGGGCCAAATATAGAACAAGGGTATATCTGAACCGAAAGTATGACGGGGATAGGATTCAACAATAAATGAAAGTAGAGGGACAATCAGACCCTTCTCCAATAATTTTTGTTTATATATGATTCAGTTGTTAATAATAACCATTAGCTATAAACACCATAAGCGTCAACTACATATCACAAAATAAAAGTATTGATCCTGGAGGAATATACCCCTTTTGATTCTTGCAATCATCTTCAATAGCAAATTCAATGATACTGTGTTAAAGATACATGTACAATTTTAAAGAGAGAATAGTTAATTTGGCAATTTTTGTCAAAACCGTAGTTATTATGCAGATCACATATAATGTTAAACATTAGGGGCAAATATAACATGGTACTTATAGAAACATTATTTACTGTAAAACTATTTAACAAGGGAAGCTAGGCTTGTCACTTCTATTGTTATATTAAACTAGAGGAGATGTATTAAAACAGGAAAAGCCTCTACACTTTAGTTTGGTACTTTGGTTGCAAGCAAGAAAGAGGACGCTTCTTTTCCTACAACAGAGAAATCACATGTTCAATTGGTCCAACAGAATAAATCATTTCCGGAAAAACTTGATTCCTTTAAGAACTTTGAGCTTCCATCCATAGTAAGGAGTACCAGTAGTTAGATCAAACAGCACATCTGACTTTAATTTTGGCTCCACAGTGTGTGTGTGTGTATATATATACCTAACACGATTACGAATTTGAAACNGGGGGGGGGGGGCTGGTATATGAATGTACTTAAGTTTAAAGAACTAGAATAGAGAAAAACCAGGATAAACTTGAAAGCGTGAAAGCAAGGTGACGAAGAAGCTAATATAGTCTGCAATCTGGATATGGCCAGCTTTGTAGGATGAGTGCAGAACTTCTATGATTCGGAAAAGGATAAATGGTTCCAACTCGTGGCCTGCATTGAAAGCAGATAGACAAAATAATATCATGAGGATGACTGCTAGTACTCATACAACAGAGAAAAAGCAAAATGATATCTACTTGTGCTTCCTCGATTATATATTAAAGTTATATCATTTTCTCCTGATACAAGATAACTTTTATTTAAAATTTGTCTGAACCAAATCAAACCATAAGGTCTTTCATTAGAACCACCACGGCCTGAAAGAACATGGACCAAACTCTTATCAACTCAGGTCCAAATTTACAGAAAATTCAATATAAGATTACGAGGAGATCAACGAAAACCTTTAAAAAAAAACTTCTGGTTACATGCACTAACAAACTCCATAAAAAGGGCTAAAAATCGATGGCCATATTCTGGAGGGAGAAGATGAAACTCACGATGACATAATACAATATTATCAACACTTGCGATGAGAATGTGGATTGGAGACAACAGTCTGTAGGAAATAGACGGATTAGGTTGACTGAAAAGGAATGCTTGAGCTTCCATTTGAGGATAAGAGATGGAAATAGTGGTGAAGAATTATTCTCGATCAAGGCACCAAAACTGATGGCCTCAATCTAGCTTTCTCTCAGCATTGCTGGAAAGTGATGAAAATTGATGTTATGGATATGCTTGAACCAGTTTGATCACCCATTAAACCTCTTTTGCTCCCCCCCCTTTTCATAGTTAGTGAAAAATTCCATTTGTGACATTCTCTCCGCACAATAATCCCTTTCTTCTTCATCTATGAATCATCTACAAGTACCACAAAATCTCAAACACCATAGCTAACCACCATTGAAAATCAGGCGCAGAGCTGACACCCCCATCACCAGCCACTAAACGACTGTCATCTTCATTTTTAGATCTAAAACCAACCAAGTGAGCACAACTAATTCATTCTCAGATCCTTCAATTATATCTTTTCCATATCTCAACTTCTGCGTTTCAGCAGTCATAGGAGCCTAATTTAAAGTGGAAATTAATAAACTTGACAACAATGATAGGAAAGAAATCAACACTCCTAGATTTGACAGTGAAAAGAAATAATGTTAAGGAGTTTATATGCATACTGAGTAGTGGTGGTGATTGAGATGCCAACAATGGAGGTATGGAGTGATCCAGTTGCGCGTGTTTTATTGAGAAACAAGTTCCAGTTCTCTCTTTTCTAGTGTGAATGGACTTTCGCGGAGTGGAGTTTTTCTTTTGGAGCTTGTGGGAGATAAAAATGGAGGGGTAACTCATCAATGGTAACCAACACGCAATCGGTGCAAAGGTGGCGGTAGAGGCCTCTGTAGGGAAGATAGAAGAAAAAGAAAAAAAGGAAAAAAGAAAGAAAGAAAAAAGAATATGAAGGGCCGACAAATAGAAGGGAGGGGGGAAAGGACAACAGACGGAGGGAAGGTCGGAAGGGACTATCAGATAATAATTTTCTTTTTTAGCTTAAAAGCCTTTTTTTTGTCTCTATTAAAAAAAGGCTTGTCTTTCTTTGTTTTTCTTCCCTTTTTTCTCTCTCCGTAAATTTTTTGTTGCGTTAATTTACACGTATCACCCATCGATTTGTGCATTTCCATGTCAGTGTGCTTGGAAATCACGAGCTTCATTTTGAAGAGAGATTGAGACCAAGTGTCCAATAGGCACAATCTGATTGAGTGTTGGATTGTCTAATAGGTACAAGGGTCAATTGAGATGTCAAAACGAAAATTGGCGCCAACTTTAAGGGGTTGTTTAGCCAACACTTTTAACTTCATCTCAACCAGCTATCCAGCCCTTCCTCTATCACCATTTCATCTACGAGTGTTGCTTCAAGCATTCACCTTTAATGGACCTTTTTTCTATTTTCTAGTTTCTAGTTCCCACATCCGTGCTCTTTTTATTTTTAATCAGGTAAAGTAATATTTTATTAATAGAAGCATCTAGAGGATGCAGAAACTGATCACAAAGAGATAAATCTACAGAACATACAACCATATCCACCTAACTACTCAGGGAACTTACAAAATCAAGAACTAAAATAGGATTATCTACATCAAAATGGTTCCACCCAGCAAAAAAATTAAGCAAACATCTAATTTGTAGGGGAGTTGTTTTTCCATCAAAACATCTCTGAGTTACTCTCCTTCCAAATACTCCAAATAATGCATTGGGGGATCATTTTCCAGAACTTCTTGACAGATTCCCCAACTCTTGCACTGTTCCAAATGACAAAATGTTTCTTTCAAGGTCCTTGGAATAACCCAACATACACCAACAAGATTGTACTAGAACCTATCCCATATATCTTTAACCACTACTGTAAAATGCAAAAATAGATGATCCATACTCTCACATTCATTTTTACATAGATAACATCTATTGCACAAAGGTACTCCTTTTCTCATTAAATTTTCTTGTGTCAAGCAAGCTCTTAAAGCTGCGAGCCAACTGAAACAAGTTACATTAGTAGGTACATTAGTTCTCCAAATAAGTTTCCGGGGCCACTCCTCTCACTCTTTAACTTAGCAAGACAATGCAATATTTTTGTTGAGGACATATAAAAGTATGCTTTTGTTAGCAACTTAAACTTTTAGATGAGATACTCACATACTTCAAACAATTCAATATGCCATTGAAGCCTCTATCATCTTGGTAGAGACTCGAGTAGCTTCCACGACCGGCGGGCAGTACCAGCCAATGTGTGCCGCCCGCAAGCCCAATGTGTTCTTTTTTAATTCTTCTTTTTGGTGACTGCCTCCCTCAATAGCCAGCTACCCCCTTTCCGTTCATCCTTCTTCGTACAACAACTAATGTAATTCTCATTTCATCACTATCCTCTCACTACATATATTTGGATGTGGACATACACAAGGAATGTGTTTGTGTAGCACGTATGACAACGTTCCTTTTTTCTTGATACCCTCCTTGTTTCTCCCACCCCTCAACGCACTTGCCATTTTTCTATACCCCTAATACTCAACTCAAATTCCCCATACTTTGATTGCTCTTTCGCATTCTTGATTTTCTTTTTCTATAATTCCTTCATTTTGTGTTGCCCATTTGGACATACTTTAGTGGACATTTGACCTTAATCTTAGGTCAAGATGTTCCAGTAAAATTCATCTTCATCTCCCTTACAGGGAAAATGGCGTCAAAGAAGCTCAACGAACTATCACTCACCCAAATGGAGAATTCTAGGACCTCCGATTCCTCCATTATTAACATTGAAATGACCAGTACTGCTGGTGACGATGAATATTCATGCTTGGATCATTGTTGCGATGGCTATGCATTTGATATACTGAAAGCCGATAGGCAAGGGAGTGAAGGGACTGGGAATCGTGGTGGTTTGTTACAAAGGAGTTGTTTCCATTGGTGAGTGGAGAGACTGAGCTTCTGCAGCAGCAGTGGTTGGATCTCTCGGCTAATTACAATGCTTCCTAAGAGCAGGTGAGCACTATATCTCCGCAGTAGAGATCACATGTGAAAGAAGTTCTTAATATATGGAGTTTTTCATTCTATTGAAGGACTGGAAAATAGAAATTCCACATCTAGGATTGTGGAAAACAAGTTCACTTGGAGGATTTAACATTGCATACGCTGCAGCTAGCGCATCTGACCGTGCTGCAATTAAATTCCAAGGATTTGATGAAGATATCAATTTTACAACAGTGATTATGAAGAAGATCTGCAGCAGATAAAGAACTTCACCAAAAAAGAGTTTGTGCACATACTTCGTCGACAGAGCATTGATTTCTCCGGAGGAGGTTCGAATACAAGCGGAGTCACAATGCATAAATGTGGATGATGGGACGCCTGGATGGGGAAGCTTCTTGGGAAGAAGTAATCTATCTTGGACTACTTGAGACTTGAGGGTGAGATAGAAGCTGCAAGGCACATATGAAGGCTGCTATAAAACGCAAGGGGAGGGAGGCAGTCACCAATTTTGAGCTAAGAACATAGGAAGGTGTATAAAGATGTGATGCTGATATTGCAGGCACGGGTCATAATCTTGATCTGAAATTGGGCTGACAATCAACATGGAAACACTAGCCAAATGGGAAAATCCCAGTGCCAGTATGGCTCAAATGGTTTACCTACCCATACAAAGTCAATGAGAAGTTATTTTTTCTATTTTAACATGGTGCCAGAGTAGGTAAAGGTCATGGATTCAAGTCTCACCGCCACCCATTATCAAAAAGATTTTTCACGTGCTTGACCCACGAAAAAGAATCAGACTCGCAAGTGAGGGGGCGTGTTGAAGAGATAATTATGTATAGTGTGCTCTCTCTAACAGCTTAAACGTATACTTTTAGATTAGATGGTCACACACTTCAAACAATTCACAATTTGAGCGCCAGTTAGTTCTGTAAAAGACCTTGGTATTTTCATCTAGTTAGGAAGATAAATTCAGTGATGTCGAGGAGTTAAACTTACATATGCAACATGAGACTAAAGATTGAAGTAGCACAGTGTCCAAGAAAGAAAAGTAATATAGGCAGCATATTGAGAGCTCCTGAATATCTCTAGGAAGCCTCATGAACGGACCATAGCTTACAGTTCCTACAGTGCAAGAAAAAGGGTTAGCATGTGAAGAATTAATAATGTGGGATTAAGAAATATGAAAGAAACAAAATATGGAATTAGATCAGAATGAATCTTAAGTACCATCGAGGCAGGTGCAGTAAAAATCTCGTATTATGTGCTGCATATTGTCATATTCTTTTGCCGGTGGACCATTCAAACTAGCAGCTTGTCCAAGACGAAGTTGAAGACGCAACACAGCCTACAAGAGGCAATTATGGAGGAGGCAAAAGATGATGGTTCAGCTAAATATGAAAACTTGTAGAGCAAATGGATATGCATATGCCATAAATTTCATCTAGAGTAAGAACAGTATGGTGGTAGCTAAGTAGGTACCTTAGAATGTAATGGGTGCTTATCACCTAAGAGGACTAACAGCTTTGGAAGCTCCCTTATCCATGCAATTTGATGATTAAATATTTCAAGATCCTTAGATTCCAGATAAAGCCAATCCTGCTCCTACAATCACACAAAGTTTGACATTAGATTCAACGAACAAAGGTTATAGGCACATCAACATTGTGCTAATTGCCTAGCAACAAAAGCTAATCCAGTTACTCATTCTGATGACTGCTAATACAGGCCTTTTCTTTCAACTAAACAAATAACGGCAACCAGGCAAACGGAGTTCTCCCTTCAATTAAAAACAAGGAGTTATCATGAATAAAAATGTGAACACTCCAAAGGCATGCTAGGAATATGAAAAATGTGCATTCATTTGATAAGAATCTTACAGGAAGTAGCATTTCCTCAACAGCAGAAAGGCAAGCCAATTTCATTGAGGACTCTGGACTGCATTTCTGCAAAACGGTCATGAAAGCCTGCAATCAAGTGAAAATTTTAATACAACTACAAAAACTGACAGCATTTAACACATGAAAAACAAATCAAAAGGGGATCATAATTCTAGGGTCTAAACACAGAATATAGAGATATTCCACATCATAACATTTTTTTCAATATCTCTAATATGTGACACTAAAACTGAAAATTACAGTTCTTCGAAATTTGACAAGACTGAACCGTAAATCAAGAAAAACAAATTGAAGTTACTACAGAGACACTTGAGTTGAAGAATAGGTTTTTCAGTTTATTGCGCAAACCTGAAGGATACGAGACTTCCAAGCACCATCATTGATCAAAGACTTCCAAGTACCAGACACTTGCATAATAAGTTTTGGGGTAAAAGCAACCAATGGAACTAAATGCTTCTCATGATGCACTTTACCGGCCTCTCTGCCATTGCAAATCTGCAGCGTGGTAGGCATTCTATTACAGCACACCATCAGGATTTAGGGCTAAGACACATACTCATCTAAAGAGACAACTTGAATAAACAGGAGAGAGAAAACTGGAAAAAAAGCAAAGAAAAAATTTTCAAAGATTCGAAGCTTTTTGGGGTAAAACCACTTAAGTCCTAAAATCTAGCTTTGAGCTTTCTAAGAATTTAGCTTTGAGCTTAATAAGTAAGCAGTAATGATGACTAAAGTTTAGATTTTTATCTCAAGGTCTACCCATTGTGCATTAATTTGATGGCCAAAGCTAGTTTATTGATTCATTCCTGCTGTGAAGGGCTATTGTCAGTGGATTTACCTGCATTACGTTACTAAAGTGTTAGAAAAATGCGACTTAAGTATCATTTTTCATGGAAACATTTTATTCTTTCTTTTTGATAGACGGGCAAGTAAAACAAGCTCACTGAATTCAGCAACGAAGGAGAACAGAGCGCGGACAACTTTTCACCACAGTCGTGCAGGTAGGCTACAAACCAAGCAAACATTGAAGAAACAACGACAATGATTGAAAAATGTCGGGAACAATTTTTGTTAATTAGTTCCATCTAACATGCTCTTAACAGGAATTGCTTTTAAGCTTGCTGAGTTTTTCCTGAAAGACCTAAATTACACCTGTTAACCTTGAAGAAAAATATCTATCTATGGTTCTCTGCATACAGAGTAAAGGGCTTATTTATACGATTGGCTCTGACCATGTAAACACTCCTATTAGTTTTTAGAAACCAAACCACCCAGATCTTGATTGAGCAAATAAGGGAGCCACCACACTCAGCAAGATAAAAAGCTCGTAGCAATTTTTCTTACTCAAAAGTGCATGTGTTCAAAAGTAAGAAAATTATCAAATATAATCTGAATATAAAAGAATATCTTCTTCTACCATCTTCTTAGTAATATTAAATTGAAAATGCCTTTTCTGATAGAAGGAAAAATTTGTAATTTTAGGAAGTGAAAAACCGTTCTTGTACTCTGCTCTCAGCCAAGTTTAAGACACAGGGTGGGATGGCAAACTGCCATCTGGTCTTTGAGGATGAGAAGGATCCAATCCACAATGAATATTCGGTCTCTTAGAGCATGTCTTTAGTCATAAGAAGTGGGAAGATGGGATGGAGGATTTATACAGCTCCTACGCTCTTTTAAACTTTACTTGTCTTTGTTGTTTAGTTTCCTTCACATTTCACTATGGCTATGCATGTGCTGTCATTGCCGTTATTTTCATTTTTTGTGCAATTTTACCAATCTGATCTTTTTCATATTAGTACATAACTTAGTTTACATATTGCAAAGAGCTGTTTCAGACTGCAAATAAATCGCTGTGAAGCCATAAAGTACTCCAACACGGATATTATGATTTTACAGGTTCGATTGGATAAGTGATGCTTCACGATTTTATTTTATGATCTGCACTCAGTATCTCATCATTAAGCGTTTTGTTTATTTTACTCAATTACAATTATGGACGAGTCTTTATTCCTCGAGATGATATAGTTATGAAGTACTGAAATTCTTAATCTATTATAGGTTCACAGCTTTTAATTACCAAGCTATCAATCAATCAGTGAGTCAATCCACTAGGTCTAAATTCCAAACTAATTGAGGTAGGCAATACGAATCCTTTATATATTCCACTCTACTCAGGCCCACTAATTCCAATATTGGTAAAGTAATTGTCTTTAAAGCAATTTATGGATCCTCTAAAAACTCTAAATCCCACACTTATACCTACCTGAACCTAATTCCAATGCAACAACAACTAAGCCATAATCCCTACTAGTTGGTGACATTCTTGTGGATTCTTAGCTTCCCTTTTTTTCTGATATTTCTTTCTTTTTTTAAATCTAAGATTGTAGGTCTTTTATTATAGGTCCTTTGAGATAACCCCCTTCCATGTGAGTTCAGATCTACCTCATTCGCTTTTAATTTCCAAGCTACTATTCCCTCAATTTTCCTTTATGAATCATATAATGCTTTGTTTTTCAGTTGACCTGAGCCAAAAAATATTTCAGAAATATTATGTGATCTGTTTCCTGTAGTTTCTTCTGCTTCTTGCCATGTGTTTTGTCGGTCTTGATTCTCTTCTCCCCTGCTCATCTGCCCTTGTCTCTGGATTCTACGAGCTGTCCAAACTCCAAACTCTAACAGAACCAGGAACACCATTATCATTCAAAATATATCCTATATTAACCCCACATCAACACTATTGTCCTTTAATTCTCTAATTTAACACCCAGGTTTTCTATTTCTCTAAACTAAATAAAGGGCTTGCTTCTCAGTAAAGGCACAAATATTTATTTTTTTCCAACCAGCTGAACTTAATGTTTTTGTGCTGAATTTTTACAAATTCTACATCACAAACCTTTTCAGATAGAGAACTCTCGATGAACTCCAGAAATCTTTCCAACAATGCAGGAGATAATTTGGACCCGTAACTTAGCTGCAAAAATATTTCTGTAATCGCAATATTCAGTGTGAAATATCGGTCACCGTCCTGCAATGTGCAAAAGGAAAAAGATAAGCAATCAGAGAAAAATTACTTTCAAAGAACAAAAGGACGAAAAGCAAAAGGAAAAAAGAAAGAAGAAAGTTATTGCATCCATGACACAATGATGTTGATTGCCAAGGATGCAGATGTATGAAAATTCTAGCAATAAATAAGGCTTTCAACAAGGAAACTCGTAATCTCCTTTACCTTTACCCTTGAAAAGATGTTTTGTTTAGAATAAGTTCAAGCATTCAAGACCTGTTTATAAAGACAAAGATATTACCTATCAGGAGGAGATCCTCAATCACACAGCTCTATCTTACTACAATGTGGAGAGTGGGAGAGAAGAAGGCAAGAAGCTCATATTTCAAGTTTGAAAATATGTGCCTCGAGGCAGATAGCTTTATGGAGATGGTAAAGCAACGGAGGATTCTTACCTGTTCGATGGGAGACCTGATTTCATATTTGCTAATAAACTAGCATCTCTAAAGAGAGATGAAATATGGGAATCTGAAAATAGAAAGGGTAAGATATTCCGGAAGATCTTAGAAGTGAACAAAGAAGCAGAGGAAAGAGAAATGACTGAAGAACTCATGCAAACACTTGCTTAGAACTGGAATTACAAGAGATTGCTAGATGTGAAGAAATCTCCTGGAGACAACAGTCAAGGTGCATGTGGCTCAAGCAACAGTCAAGGTGCATGTGGCTCAAGCAACAGTCAAGGTGCATGTGGCTCAAGCAACAGTCAAGGTGCATGTGGCTCAAGCAAGGGACAGAAATGTAAAGTTCCTTTATAAAACGGCTAATATCCAAAGCAGATATAACATTGACAAGATTAAAAAAACCAAAGAAACAGGAGTCACAGAGGAGCAGCATGAGATAAAGTAATGTATCCTGGAATTCTATACAAATTTGCACAAAGAAGTCGAGATACGGAGACCTTCTAAGTTCTAGGGGTCATAGCATCCAACAAATCATAGCATAGCAGAGCAATTGGATGCAAAGCCCTTGCGGAGAAAGAAGTAGCAGAGACAATAAAAGAATGTGCTGGCGACAAGGCCCTAAGCCAAAATGATTTCTTTCTGACATTCTACCAAAGTGCTAGACAGTAATCAAGGAAGATCTCACGAGTGCCATAAACTACTTTCATCAATATGAATCTTTTCAGAGAAGCCTAAAAGCCCCACATTGCTTTGATCCCCAAGAGGGCGGGGCTGAGGGACTAAAAGATTTCAGACCAAACAGCATATTGGAGAGTTTCTACAAGATCCTAGTCAAGCTACTTCCTGAGAGATTGAAAAAAGTGATAGAAGCGGGTGGCAGAGCCATAAATAGCATTCATAAACAGCAGACAAAAACGGGCACAATCCTAATTGCAAATCACCTACTGGATACTAAGATAGAAAAGAGAATCAACGTACTCCTGCGCAAAATAGACCTGGAAAAAGCTTTTCACACTGCAAATTGGGTTTTCTCAACATGTTGAAACTGATGGCATAGAGGATAAATGGATAAGTCGGATTGGATTTCATATAACAACAGCCGGGTTCTTATTCATCATTAAAGGGTCTCCAGAAGGTTTTTTCTCCTATGCATGGAGCATTGGAGCAATGGAACCCTTGATCACCTTTCTTATTCATTATTGTTAAGGAAAGATAGGGCGCAATGCTAAAGTAGGCAAAACACTTGAACTGGATTAGTGGATTTTAAACAGCCACCAAGCCTCAGGCAACTCCCGCAATCATTGACATCAAGAAAACAAGACCATTTGAGGAACTTGAACCAATGTTGGTACCTTTTGAAGCTTTTACACATAAACCTAGGGAAAAGTAACATACTGGAGCAAATTCTATTCATTCTCTGACAATATTAGCAGACACTCTAGGTTGCAAGATAGGAACTCTACCGATCACGTATCTTGGATGCCCTATGGAAACCAGATTCGAATCTACAGAGACATGGCAAGGCATTTTGGACACACATGAAAGAAAGTTGTCAAATTGGAAGAAACAGTTCATATCTCTCGGGAAATAATGGTGTCAATCAACAGTATTCGAGATGCCCTGCGAACATACACCGTAACTCTTCACAATTCCATCACCAGTGATGTAGAAGCTAGACAAAATCAAAAGGGACTCTCTTTGAGGGAAGGAGGCAACAGGAAAGGAAAGCTTTACATTTTGAAAAATGGGAAACAGTTATTAAAAGCAAAGTAAATATAGGCATGGGAGTCATATATATAAAGCTATACAACAAGAGTTTGCTCCCCATATTGCATTGAAGATACAACCTCCCCGGAGATGCTCTTTGGAAGACACTGTTACTGAAAAGTATGGACAGCAACAGAACTAGCGTACTAAGGAAGTGAGCAGACCACACGGCAATGGATCCAGGAGGCATATCAGAGGTCTATAGAGTCTTTTTGCCAACAACTTCATGGTAACAGTTGGAGATGGCAGGAATACTTCTTTCTGGCACTGACAGGATACATGGATAGGACAATCACCTTTGGAGGAAGAACTCTATGATCTGTAGAGCGCTGCTCAAGACCCACTAACCACAGTGGCTCAGTGCCTGAGTTTTGTTTTAGATGAATTGAAACAGAGAGACTAACTCAACTCCTACAAGCACTGAACAGCTATCAAATGCAATACATCATGATGGATCTTTTGCACTGAACACATCAGAAGGATGGCATCTTCACAGCAAGTACCTGCTAGAAGACTTTATCCCAGCTCAATAGAAAATTTCAGAGGTGGTGAATGAAGAAACTATGGAAGTAAAGCACCTTACAAGGTCTCTTACGTCGGTTGCACAATGGCACATGAAGCTGTATTCACTCAATCTAACCTAAGCACAGAGGTTTAACCCTGAGCAATAGATGCTTCAGGTGTGAAAGAGACACAGAAGATGCGAATCACCTATTTCTACACTGTTGCAGTTGCAACAAAGCTATGGCAGATGCACCTCACTATTTTTGGAGTCAAATTTGTTATGCCAAGAACAACTAAAGAACTCCTTTTTGCTGGACTGGGAAAGGAACTAGGGAAGGCAAGAAGAAGTTTTGGAGAACTATTCCTGCATTTATATGGTGGACAGTTTGGAAGGAAAGATATCATAGAAGATTGAGGGCAGAAAAGAAAATATCAACAAGCTAAAGTACACTAGTACAGTAGTCTTTCTTTACTGGCCTTTTCGTGTAAGTTTCAAAATGTACATGACGTAGATAGTTTATTGGAATTCCTCCGTCAGCTCACTGATAAGAGCAGCAAGGGGCTTGGTCGTCGTAAGGCTCCTGACTTACCCTGTTATGCAGCATCTTAGTGCTCAACTAATCAATACAATCTTATTTACTTAACAAAAAAGTGATTTCTTTATATACAGTGTGTTCCACTGTAGCTTGCTACTCTAATAACAAACAACAATACCACAAGCGACTAAAGCTGAACAATGAGTTGCATAGACATTATTTTGCAAACAATAACCATCCCTTCAATTTATGTGTTGAGTAAGATCATTCGCGTTCTGCTCTGTTTTTAATTTCCAAATAGACTTGTGATTTTTCTCATTTTTTCTCGAAGAAAAGAGTATAGGAGGAGTAACCATTCTGGCTAACCTAACAGAGCATTATAACATTTGAAAATTTCTAACGGAGTCAGATAATATTTTTTTAATGAAGTATGGAGTCAGATAATGTTTTCAATCAGGAAAGAAGCATTCACAGTGCTTCGCCTTTCTACATGAATGTTCAGGCTAGAGCCACTATTACCCTCTTTATTTTCTGTCAGCCACTATTACCTGGACACTTGTAATATTAGTCTAGCTAAAAGCAGTAGGAAAAGAAATACAAACATAGCCCAGCCAATGCCTGTGATATTTCAAGGGTAAAAATGAACCCTACGATTGGCAACCAAGTACAAGGAAAATAGAAGAGAAAAAGAAGGGGGGAAATTGCTGGATCCCACAAGAAGATCGTTACTCTCCGTTTCCTTTCTTTTTTCTCTTGAAAACTTACAAGGGAAGGAAAGTGTACATTTCCCTTCCATTATCTTTCTTTCCCTTATTTCCAAGGAGGGATGAGGGGAGAAGAAAGCTAAGCTAGCAAGAAAAAAAAACACAACAAATAAACAGAGAGCGGCATGGATGAAGGAAACCGTACCTTCTCTGACAAGCAATGAACCGGACTCAAGGGGAACTCATCCCATAACTTCTTTAAATTCACTACTGAAATACTTTGGTCACATATGCTAAGGTTGTTTTTCTGGTGAGGTGGCAGATTTTGGGAGTGTTGTTGATATTTGCCAGACGCATGAACAAAGAACCTCACCACAAGATCAATGCTTTGAAGTAAAGACAACATACAATCGAAGGATTGTGCATCTATCTGGGCTGTGGAGTGGATCAGTGGACTAAAGTCCTGGAAGCAGCTAACCAAAATGGGTAAGAGATCTGTCAACTTGTTGACAACACCAGAAAGACCTACAAAACAAATGACATCAGGATTCAGCTTTAGCAATTCTCAACAAAACAAAGCCAAATAAAGCCATAATGAATGCAGATGGGAGCTATATCTCATTATATCCCAACAGATGATCACCCAACTGCAAATGAAGGTTACATCCAGCATTAAGCAACAATAATAACATTACTTTCAATGAGAATTTTCTCCTATTTATTCCTTTACCTTTTCAAAAAAATAAAATCTCCTATTTATACACTTCAAAATGGATATCCGATCTAAGCATCAGGGAGGACCTCAAGACTAATGTTGTGGAGACATTTGTTTTCAGGTTTAATTAACTTAAACCCTCATAGGCAGTCTCCCCACTAGCTCAAATGTGATTTAAGAAAAAAAAGAAGAGCAAGATCCTGTCAGCGAGTTACTTGTGTAAAGGAAGTAACATCACCCGGTTTACATCTCTAGATGAAATATAATCGTAAAAACAAATTAGTCTGGTTGTGTAAAATCTTCAACGCTTACTAGTCACCATCTGTGATTATGTGTAAGTAGCAATCACAATCTCTTTAAATTATTTCAGTTCTGTTCCAATGCCCAAATCTCAATGTAGTAATTTTATGTGTTAAATATGCTTCGGTGTTGAGGAAGGTTCAAAATCAGAAGTTCTGTTAACAGCCCCTCCTTCATCCTCACAGAACAATTTGATGAAATAGACAGCCATCTTTTATCTTTTTTAAGAAAAAGAGTAACTCCACTAAAAAGAAGCGAAAAGGGAGCAGAAAGTGAGCCCTTAACAGAAGAGAAAGGGAAATGAAAGCAAGAGATAACCAAAATTATCATTCATGAAGAATCCAATTCTCAACCAAGGTCTTCTATACGTTCTGGCCCTCCAATGCTCAGGGATCAGATCAGTGTGTTTAATAGCGATATGCACAAAAAAGGGACAAGATCCTTGGGGCATGAAATGAAGGACTAGATGTGAAGCACACTATTTACAGAAAATCATCAAAATACCAAACACACGTGAATTTATTACTATGGTAATCAAATTGCAATTAAAGTAACTCATTGCGACATCCAATATACAATAATGCCGATGTCAATCCAACTCTTCAAAGTTAAGATTCAAAGAACCGATCACTTTTTGTTTGGATCACTTTACAGCCATTGTTTGAGGTGCACACTTCTCTATAGTGCATGACTTCATATATGAAGCAAAAACCCTCGTTGTGCAAGCGACGAAACAATGGTTTTTAATAACATCGGTTTAGATATATTGAATCTTTTCCCTAACTGCATTTCTTGTCTCAAGCTGTTTATCAAAGGTGAAAGGCATTGCTAAATTTGGAACTCACAAGTCAATCTCTTAGCATTGCTTTTAAAAGGACAAACATGCTTAACCAGACTGCCGAGTCATGTGACTACTTTACCCCATCATATAAAGCATAGAGTTAACTCCATATTCTTTTGCCTCCCACCTCCCAAAAGAATAGCCCTGGTAATTGATTCACAAAGTACATGATGCAACTAAAAAAGGCAGTTCAGACAAGATAAGCAATGTGTGTTGGTTTAGTTGTGTTAAAAAATTCTACTTATACAATGTGTAGTATCTAGTCAAGTCAGGGGCCGTTTGGTTCACAATAAGGTTATCCCAGAATTATAATCCCACCTTCTACATGAGATAGATAATACCAAGATTTTGGTATAAAATTTATACCAGTATTAACTAGTACCAATAACCAAACGGTGGATAGATGCAATCTGAAATTTAATACCGGGACCTAATTCCCCGTAACTAAACAACCCTTAAGAGTTTTAAACTGTCCCTGACCTAGCATAAAGCTACCAACAATTGTCCTTTAGCTGGTAGTAGGTCGCTGCCAGCTTATGCTCAAGGTTTTATCACTTTGCTCTCCCTATACAAATCAGGCACTAAGAAAGAGCTTATGGCTTCGTAGTTGCAGTTAGTTCAACTAGCACAGGAGTATGGAAGGCAGTTAAAGGTAAGCAGTATTTCAACTTTGACTTGGGTGATGGGAAAAAGCTGAGATTTTGGGAGACTTCATGGTTGGGACATGGCCTTTAATGGAATAGTTCTAAACTTAAACAGAATTGCTACTCAACAGGATGTTACTGTTGCACAGTATAGGAAGAGGGTTGATTTGAATCTCAAATTTGGCCAATGTTGGGACAGGGAGATAGATGAGTGGCAAACTGCTAGGAATGCTGGAATTGAGTGGAGGGGAAAGAGGCAAAGGAAGATTAAATAATCTGCAGGGGCGACTGTACAGAAAGTTCCCCATCAAGTGGATAAAATCTCTTCAGAACAAGGAGCCAGCAAGAAACTGAAAGCAGAAAGCCTTGCTTATCTGTTTGCAAAGGTAACTAACCAATAAAAGTGTCTTGTAGATAACCAATAAAAGTATGTTGTTTTGGCTGCATAGCCCTACATGATAGTAAAGCCTGATGCAAGATCAGAAAAGGAACTACTATATGTAGCATATGCTATTTTTATTATGCAGATATTGAAGACTCATGAGTCTGTAACATCTTTTTTCCCCTTATGGGGGTCTAGCGGATCGTATCAGGCAATATGAAGGAAGCAGTAATGAGGTGGAAAGCAGTGAAGATAAAGAAGTTCAAGAAAGTTTGGATCACTACACCATGGTGCATTTGCTGGAGCATCCGGAGAGAAAGATCAGAGACGCTTTGAAGGAAGGGCCACTCCATTACATTTTCTGAGAGCCAATTGTTTGAAATATTTTAGCTTTTCCGCATAAATGGGATCTATTGAATGATGAAGAGGGTACTAAAGAACTTATCAGCCCCTTTACCTGCAGACTCGTAAAAGGGAGACTGGAATTTATGCTGTAAATAGAGCAACTGATTGATTCAAGTATGAATGAAACCTTTTGCTTACCTTTAAAAGAAAAGAAAAAAAGAAAAATCTACAGAATCAGATCTATTCTGGAATCCTTTCCTGATGTTACTGCCCGGGAAATCTGCAGATTTATTTATGCTGCAAAAATCTGTGCCGCAAAAAAAGTTTAAAACGACTCTTTTCCAGAAAGCAAAGTATCTTAATATCAACCACAGTTACCTACGGTCCAGCTGACACTACTAGTTTTTACCGTATTCATTACATCCAAAAACATAACATATGTTGAGTGCTTTGATCACACATTGCTACTATACCAATAAGATCGTTCTAATATAAGAGTCTATGGGCCTAGAAAATCATTAAACTACAACGCTAGAACTCAGGAACATCATCCAAGCATTACTAAAACGATAACAATTGCCTTATAATAATATTTAAAACTTCTTTAAATGATTGTCCATCATCAATTCCTTAGGATTGCTAAATCATGGGAGACCTAACAAAAACTAGTTCCCTTTTTAATGTTTCTCCTAAAAAGGATTCCCAGCTTTTCAGAAAAAATATGTACATGTAGTTGCCAAGTCCATTAATCTTGGTGAAGTTAAGCTTTTCAACCTCTCCATGGTGGGTTATTTTTTGTTTATACCATAGGAAGGAGAGTTAATATTTTTATTTTTATTTTTTTGATACTGAGAAATCCGAGTACCAGGTGGTACAAAGTTCGAAACTCAGTGGATATGGGTCTACTACTCTACCCTTATCCACTTAAATATCGAGCTTTTGTCTATTGCGGGGTTCAAACTCGTGACGAGTGTCTAAAACTCAGTGGATATGGGTCTACTACTCTACCCTTATCCACTTACATATCGAGCTTTTGTCTATTGCAGGGTTCGAACTCGTGACGAGTGTCTAATTCACAAAACACGCATTGCGCTCTTACAACTAGACCAAAGCCCTTGGGAGTAGAGAATGGAGTTAATATTTGGAGCATGCTTTGCTTGTTTAGGTAATGTGGGGAACAATAACCTCCACAACTGATACCATGTTTATTAGATGTTTAACACAATCGAGGAGATCATCGAAGCTTTCATGGACCAGGATTATGTGATTGTGCATCTCGAAGATAAAGTTGTTAGCAATAGCCAATGCAAGGATTTATCATAAGCAGCCCTGGTCTTTGAAATGAAAGCAGCAGATCTGGAAATTCAATTCAACGCAAATTCTTACCAGTAGATTTATTGGAGACATCAAGGTCAAAAGCATGCAAGCTAGCCCGAGCTGCATCCTATGCAAATGAAAGAGTAAGTGCCGAATGGAAGAAGCTTGCAAAGAAATTACTGGAAGCACAGTACAGAACAAGTTTAGCAGTAATTAAGGGCAAATTGCAGTATATCAACCACAAGTTGACAGAACAATCTAACCATCCCACCCCTAAAAAGAAGGAAATACCGACGAAAAATGTAACATGCACGCCAAAGGAAGGTAACTACAAGGGTCCACTTTTGCATGATATTTGGAACGGGAAAACTTACTCCATAGGCAGAGGGTTTTTTCTGAATTTGCAGTAGTACAAATACAAGTATAGGCCACTCATCAATCTTGTATTGTATACCATGATGGCAAGTAAGAACATCCATTCCAAATGTTTCAGTATTCTTTCCAATTTATTAGGGTCATTGCATAGTTATATTCCAATTTATTCTACATCAGGTCCCCTCCTTTTAGTATAATTTAATTTAGAGGCTAAACAAGAAGTCATGTTGTAGCATCTTATACTGGCTAAGCTTTTCAATGAGATTATGGCGGTTAGGAGCTCTACTGTACACGAAGTGTTCGGACATTACGGTACAAGGAGGCAACACCTTGGTGCCCCCTACATATTTTCACCTATAAAACGGAACAAAGACAGTAAGTTCTCCCCTCTTCTCTGGTTTCAAGCATCATCCCAGTGATTATTCAAAGAAAGGTCAAGTTACTGACCTGGACAGTTAGCTAAATCCTCCATAGAACTTACTCATGGGTTGTTAGAAAAGTACAAAACATGCACTTGTTCGATCAAAGAAAATAAAATTTAACAGAAACTGAATAGGATATAAGACATAAGTATGTATTATTGCGCAATTAGAGAAAGACATGTCAATTCTGCTAAGTTATTGCAAAATTATATATTGCACACATTCTTGAGTACCAAAACAAATGATTTCCTATGATTAACATACAAAGAAATAATTT
The DNA here is from genome assembly GCA_005239495.1 of Nicotiana undulata. Classification (NCBI taxonomy): domain Eukaryota; kingdom Viridiplantae; phylum Streptophyta; class Magnoliopsida; order Solanales; family Solanaceae; genus Nicotiana; species Nicotiana undulata. Next base: position 14,281 of record ML251627.1, on the reverse strand, counting down.
CGGCAATTCACATAGAACCATAAAATTTCGGAAAAGTATGCACTTGAGCATGCTGATGGCATAATTAACAAGATAGTACATTGTCACTTAAGGAGTCGCCTTCTTTCTGATTTCTACACGGTAACAGTGACAAGCAGCGAACCAACCCAGCAAGAGCATTCTTTAGCCTGCCCTTGTCTTGCAAGTAAAATTTGTTCTTCTGCAGAATGTCCTCATAGTTCTGGAGAATCTGTATAAAATAAGAGGCTTTTTAAGAAAAAACTCCATCACGACATTTAAGACAATAAACCATAACAGAATAAACAGAAATGGAATACAATACACTGATACATAAAAATCTTACATCAGATGAAATGATGCGTGAAGAAAATAAAACAGCACTATACAGCAATAGCAATTTCATCACTTTAAAGACAATGGGTTGAGGAAAACTCTTCTTCTCTGATAAGTCACCAAAATATAATTTATTTATTATCAATCTGATAAGTGACCTAAATATAATTTATCTATTTTTTGATAATCTGTGTGAGATAGCTAGTGGCAATGTTGTGTCTTACTATTTCGTTTTTCATAGTGTCAGGCCTATTACTAGCTATTGCTTTTGCTTTGCATCTCTCCTGGATTTCATGTTGTTTCTATTTTTCCTATGATTTCTGTGGTGGTACTGATATTGTCTCCTTTTGTCCTTTTGTCCTTTCGTCTTTTTGTCTTCTTGAGCCGAGGGTCTTTCAGAAACAGCCTCTCTACTCCTACGGGGTAGGCGTAAGGTATGGCGTACACACTACCCTCCCAAGACCTCACTAGTGCGATTTTACTGGGTTGTTGTTATTGTTATTTTTTGATAACCCGGGAATCACCGAGGGCATATGGTGCACGGTCTAAACTGAGTGGATAATGGGCCCATGACCGAGCCCTAGTAAGAGGGCAACTCATAATATGTGGGTTAGAACACAGTATCAAGGTTCGTAAAAGCGCAGCTTGTGATGTAAATACATTCCAACTATATTTTCCTTGATTGGTACATTCTAAGTATAATTCTATTAAGCACATTATCAAAGTTTACATCCAACACTAGGTTGCGCTGACTCTTCATTTTAGCCGCCACACACGTGCAGACACAACACTGGTACTGGCAGGGTGTGGTCAATCGAGATCAAGTACTTTAACCACTATCCATGGATAAATTTGACGAAAAATGAAAAAAATGAAAGAATGAATTTTAGTTGCGGCCTACTAGAGCCTACAGCTTAGAAATTCTCAAAATGAAAGGTTGAATTATTGGTTGCACTTCATTACCAACAAGTTTTCCACAAATCTCTCATAACTTTGGATATTTGTATAGATCTATTTTTAGAATTTTGAATTACTTTTAGCCGAATCCTCGCACCTGTATTCGTACCTCGATCCGTACCCCAGAATCTTAAAACTTAAATTATGAAGGATCCGACCTCTAGATTCGCATCCGGATCGAATACCATCACCCAAATCCGAGCAACATACTGGACTTGCATTTTCTAGAATGTGTCGGTCAACGAAAATATAGATAAAGTTACTTTTTTTGTTTGTTGAAGACCTAATTAAGTAAATAAAAGTGTGCTCTCTATAACAACTTAAGTTTATAGATGAGATGATCGCACAATTAAACATGGTATCAGAGCAGGCAGAGGTCCTGGGTTCGAGTCTCGCTGCAACCAATATCTTAAAGAATTTCCACGTGACGTACGTGAGGGGCGTGTTGAAGACATAATTAAGTAAATAAAAGTGTGCTCTCTCTGACACCTTAAGCTTTTAGATGAGATAGTCACACAATTCAACGATAAATCAAAATATAGTTAGAGAATTACCGTCAACAACTGAAAACAATGCCAAATTAAAAATCAAGTTAAAACCTCGTCAAAACTTTCCACATATAAAAATCTATTTATTTACCTTTTCAGCGTACAATAAAAAGGAAGACGGAAAATACTGGATCAAGAGGTCAAAAAATTTGAAAGCCATCAACCTCACTTCAATAGCCATGTTTGTCATTGCATTAAATATATATGTCATCATCAAGGAATTAATTGGTCCCTTATTATCCTGCAACACAAACAAATAGCGTTAGCCCCCCAACTAGTTTCATCACCTGCGGGGTTGGGGAAACTAGTTGTTAGTGTCACCAAATAAACCCACTTAAATAAGTAAAATAAGTGCAGCAAGAAAAACAGTGGTCACTTAAGTGGATTATAGTGCACGGCAAGTTGGCAACTACTTCAGGTGATGAATACGTGCTCTACTTCAGGTGATGAATACGTGCTCTGGGATGTATTGTCGTATAGATAGAAAATGCACTTTTACTCATAGAAACCACGTCAGGTGCTAAAGAGAGGACTGGAAAAAAATGGTTTAGAAACTACCTCTTTACAGCCAGGAAAAATAACTGACTTGAGAAGCTGATAGAGTGTCTCACGGACCAACTTATCATCGTCACTGATACGTTCACGTAATTTCTCAATAACAGCAAGCTTATGTAGTTTCAATTCAGCAGGGAATTTAAGAAGAACATCTCTAATTCCGATCAAAGCATCTGGAAGTCAAAAGAAATTGAGTATGGTTAACCACCACAATATGCCATTGACTATAAAGATGAGAAATAAGGCCTAAACGCAATAAAATAGGATAGCAAATGCTTTGCAATCTCAAAACACTTGTCATACTCAATATAGGATTTTTTGTAAGAACCTAATCTTTTTTTTAGTCGAAGGAACAAAATGAATTAAAGAAGAAACACAAAGTAAACTTAAACTGGTGAAACACTAGCTCTAGCAAATGACATAATTTCATCTTCTATAATCATAACACTGTCACTTGTGTTCTTGTGCTTCATTTTTGGTGTAGCATGGCTGATGTAAATACTTCTCACCCTAGCACCATGTTGAATGTTATTAGCTCATTACATGACCTGTAAGGCTCTTTTTTGGTAACTTTCCCGGCATCTTCTTATTTTATTATTTTGATAACCATGGTGTCTAGGCTAGCTTCCACGCACCTCGACTTTCCCATCATCTTCCTGTTGCTGGTTTCTTGTATAAATGTTACTCTTTTATTGATTAAGAAAACACTGCCACTTGAAAGTTTCTCTTCTAATAGAAACCCCAAAAAAAAAGAGAAAAAAGCAAAAAGAAGAAAAGATAGAGAATGCAAGTGCCAAATGAATACAAAACATATATGTAGCAAACGGATATAAAATTACATGATGCTGTTTATATTTTATTTTTATTTTTTTAAACTTTTTTGCCCTTTACCGTAACAGACTGTGCAATAATGTTAACAAGTTAGTACCTTTACGAACTTTGGCATTGTGATGACTTGTTTGCTGAAGAAGCTCTTTCAACGTTAAACCTTTCTTGCTCACAGCTAAACCAGCCTTCTCTGAAGCTACACTTTGCTCAGGTAGAATAATTGCTGCAATTAATAAAAACACCTTTATGTTACACCATTTTGATCAAAATTTACATCACTAAATGGAAACCAAAATGGTTCAAGGCATTAACTCAATACAAAAAAAAAAAATAACAGACAATTGCAAACAAAAGGAGTCTATTTTACCACTTTTTACCCTATTACAGGAATAGAAATCGTATATAGGCAAAATATAACTAACCAAGTTCACCATTTTTCTTTACCTTTGGATTTGATTTCAGTGTTGGTAGCATTCTGGGCCGGAGGCAATTTTCTTCCAATTTTCCTTTTTATTTTCTGCAGACCAATTCTTAAGCATGTGAAAAGAAAAAAAGAAACAGGAATTGAATGAAAAATTATTGAATGAAATATTTACCTTGAAATCAACACCACGCTTTTGCTTCTTCTTGGATTGAGCTTTAGCCTTGTTGACCATTGCTTGGAAGCACGTTAAGGGTAGATGAAGGTGTTATCAGGAGTTTGAAGTAAGTAAGGTTTTTCAGCTAAGGTTTTGCCCTTGGAAAGAGGAAGAAAAGAGAACCTATTAATTGCATTTAAAAAACCCTTTTATAATATTAAAAATCGTTTTTGTCATAATTAGATACACACTCAAAGAATGTTAGATAGACACTTTAATTTTCCTAATGATCAAATACACTTTTCTTGCCATTGTCTCGCGAATACCTAACATTGACCGGCCAAATGTGTGTTTTTCACTAGCACGTATTGGTTTTTCTTCCTTTGAAGTAGCCTTAAACTTAGGCCCCGTTTGTGCATAGATTTTCCCAAGATATATTTGGGATTTATTTGGCCATAGATTTTGTCCATATTTTGGCAAAATCCCAAATTCACCAAAATTGGTGATTTTGGGCCAAAATCTCAAAACTTGGGAATTTTATACATGTTTTTCCAAAATAAAAAGTGAAATATGTTTTGCAAAAATCATGTCCAAACACATTTTCATCTTCACACCAAACTTCACCCAAATTAGATTTTTCAAAAAAATTTGGGAACTCATGGCCAAACGCTAGCTTAGAACTTTTGGATTTTCATTTGAACAACTCTACTTGATGAAATGATTATTAATAAATACTTTTGACAGCTAACTATGCATGCATGGTAATATTATAGCTGATGTGGTCAATTGCGTGTTAATCACAAGTATAAAGCGCGTGAATACGATAAAATCTAATAATAAAAAAATAAAAAATAGACAATTCTATTTATTCCTCCCCGTACCCTAACCCTTCCTTTTCTTCACTCATGCTCCCTTCTCCCCCTTGTTAATTGTGCGCCCCCCCCCCCCCTCAATTTCTCTTCTTCTTCCTTTTTTCTCTCTTCCCCTTTTATTCCAAATTAAGTTCATAACGAAATTTTTGATAATTCGCACTCCAACTCCATATTAAATCGTCATATTTGTCTATTTTTCAGCTTTTCACTATCAATAACAATACAATGCTCCGCATTAGAGAAAAGTCTACACCCATTATCATTAAAACAAGCCCATCGGATCAAGGAAAATGAAAAAATCAGGTTTAATTTTGTAGTATGAATGGGTCAAAAGAAATTGAAAAGCAAACAGTGTTCGATGCTTTCTGATTTGCTGAAATTATTTATTGATTTGTTGGGAGAAATCGGGTCTTATTTCGATAATGGTAAAAGTTGTTCATTGCTTCGTGATTTTTTTTCTTTGATCTTTGTAGGTGGTGACTTTTGTCTGAGTTTTGGTGACTTTTTCTTTATTTTGTGGCAAAAGGTTTTGCAAATAGTTCATATTTTCTTGGTGAGAAGTGTCACACCTCCTTTTTACTACCCTCGAATAATAAGGGTAATGAGGGAGTTTTTTCAATTAAAGTGATATTATTCGAATTTGGGATTATTACGGTGTTCCGGGACACCATTTATTTATTAAAATCCCAAATCGAGGAAATTTTGACTCTATTTAAAATGTCTGCGTACCAGAAATCTGAGTAAGGAATTATGTTAACCCGGGAGAAGGTGTTAGGCATTCCCGAGTTCCGTGGTTCTAGCACCGTCGCTTAACTATTATTATTTGGCCTAAATTATCTGATTATTTAGGTGTCTTGGCCCATTGTGCATTTAAACTCTTTGAAATTTCACCGCTTTTGATAAGTATGGATTTATCTTGAAACAAGTCACGAAAACGTGCACTTGTTATGCATTTGGACATGTTATAATTACGCCACATGAAGTGTAACCGCAATTGCAACACGTGATTTTAATGTAGTTCGAAGTTGGAGTCGGGAACCTGAGTTGTCGCACCCAAGTGTAGATTACATAGTCACGATTATGGTCATGACGATTAAAATGCTCGTTTGAAGCAATATTCGATTATTCTCTAAGTTTTGGAATTTTTATCTAAAAGAGGTATTTTTAGCTTTTACGGGATATGTATATAAACCACTTTTGATATTTATGGATTTATCTTGAAACAAGTGACGATGGTGTGCACTTGTTGTTTTGGTACACGTTGTGAACCGCGTCACATGAAATGCATCCGCGATTTACAACATGTTTATTTAAATATTGTTCGAAGTTGTGGTCAGGTCGCATGAAATACGCACCCGAATGGATTTACGTATCGTGACCATGCCACGGGAGTCATACCCATAGCCACGATAATTCAATTGCACCTAAAGCAAACTACTAAAGTCTTTCAGTAATTTCTTTTTATGCTCGGTTTCATATGAGGGCTCAAGGAATATGGATGGGGCCTGTAAACTGAACACGAAATTGTTTAACCAAAGTTACATTGTTACACAAAAATGGATAACATTAACCTGGCAGATATTTAGCACTCGAAATCGAATTTGTCTACAGCATCAACGCCACATATTGAAACTAGAAAAATGAACACATTGGAGTCATGCCATTATCATCCGGTGTAAGATGTTAAAAAGTCAGATATTTGATTTGTCATTTTTAATAATTGCAGCCTTAGAAACTGCTCGTGCAAAGTCATTCTTTGTTGTTTCCTTTTCTATTTACTTTAGGATCTGATAGAAACTTTAGATTCTTAGATTTTAAGGTAAGTGAAGCTATCAATATTGTCATATTGATTTCGATACATCATCAAAAGGTAAGTATTCTGCTATAATAAGTTAAATTATACTAATAGTATCGTCAATGTATATAACTTAAATTCTTTCAAAAAAAAATGTGACCCAGATGGAAATATTGAAAAGTGAGCATCAAAATACCATTCAGTGATGTGTGTGGCACTAGAACTTGGACGGAAAGACCTTCCCAAATATGCTTGGCTTCAGTTCAGAAATAGTGACAACTCCACGTCCTTTCTCAGCAAAATCCCAACTTCCCCAAAACTATTAACAAATCACTATATATGCTTTTTAAGGACCCATCATTAAAGCTAATACTTATGAATTAACCTCAACTTTATTTGCTGGCATGTTCACTAATTATAATAAAAATGGCCAGTCACAAATTCAAGAAATAACAACCACATAGGCTAGAAAACAAATCAAGTGTCATATCAAAACAGATCTGAAGGTTGTTTACAGAAGACATACCAGGCTGCTCAAGGAACAAAAACTAGAAGAAAGAAGATGCCAAATAAAGCTGCAATGGGCAAGTTTGAAGCTCAACTGAACAGAAGCAACACAGCAGCGATTCACGGCGCAAACTCAACCTTCGACAGTTTTAAAATCTGCTTATTCTTTGGTTCGCTTCAAAAAGAAAACAGGATGCCACCGGCACTACAAGATAATGAAGCTCGCATGAATCGGGACAGGGATATCTGTCACACCTCCTTTTTCACCGGTAAGGGTAATAAGGGAGTTTTTCCACTTTAAGTGACATTATTCGATTTTGGGATTTATTTATTTGTTTTCAGAGTCGCCACTTGGGATAATTATGGTGTCCCAAGTCACCGGTTTATTTTAGGAATCCCAAATCGAGGAAAAAATGACTCTGTTTTAAGTTGTCTGCGACCAAAAATCCGAGTAAGGAATTATGTTAACCCGGGAGAAGGTTTTAGGCATTCCCGAATTCCGTGGTTCTAGCACGGTCGCTTAACTATTAATATTTGGCCTAAGTTATCTGACTATTTACGTGTTTTAGCCCATTGCATATTTAAACTTTTGAAATTTAACCGCTTTTGATAAGTATGAATTTATCTTGAAAACAAGTCACGAGAACATGCACTTGTTATGCTTTTGTACATGTTACGATTACGCCACATGAAATGCACCCGTAATTGCAACACGTGATTTTAATATAGTTTTAAGTTTAGGTCGGGGACATGAGTTGCCACACCCGAGTGTAGATTACGTAATCAAGACTATTGGTCGTGAGCGCCTATTTGAGGCGATATTCAATTATTCTCTAAAAGTTCTTGGTCTTTTCATTCTAAGAAAGGTATTTTGGACTACAAGATATATGCTTGTTCAAGGACTAAGTTTGAAATTATTGCAAGGCCATGAATTATGGAATAACTCTGTGGATGGGGCATACCATTTATTAAACCAAAGGTTTGTTTCGACTCAACACTTATACAAATTTTAAGAGTAAAATCTAGTAGGGACCATACACAACTAGACTCAATTGTGCATACAAATTGTGTTAACCTTTCTTCAAAACACAACTAAATGGGATTCATAAAGCTAGTAACACATAAATCTTTACACATCCTATCCCGTTTATGCCTTTTAGAATCAGAATTAACTTTGAATTGATTAAGTTTAACTAATTTAGCATTCTTAGGTCTATCGTTATCATAACCAAGCAAGCTAACATTTGAGTTCAAACCAACACTCGAATCCGCAACATATTTACTCATTCAAGCTTGTTGATATTGGTGAATTAACATGGGAGAAGACTGTTGGGATGTATATTAATTCTCAAAATCACAAATCACACAAATAAGCTCATTATAGATTAGATCTAACATATGAGGAATCTGTTAAAACATCACTTCAGTCACATATCTCAAATTGACCGAAAACAAAATCCGACCAGAGAAACACCCGGAACTAACTCATCGACATCTAACGATAACACATGTTTCAAATACATTTTTTAATATATTGAATCGGCTAAGGACAGAATATTAGTAATTGAAAATCGTTCATCTACAATTGCGTGAAGAACTAATAAATTCCGAATGCCAAACAACTCCAAACATGACATTGGATTTCAACTACATATCAATTTCAGAAGATTAGAGTGACCATTTCAAACATTGTATCATTTTTACAATATTTGAACAATGGTAAGATTAAGAGAACGACCAGACCTACCTCGCGAAGAACGAAGGGTCTCAGCAGGTCAGTAACACGGCAGCAAACAGCAGTAGCCGCTTCTCAAGCTCAAAAGAATCTTCCAAATCTCAGAAAATGCTTCGCAACGAATAGAGGAGGAAACAGCTTTTGAAATCTCTCTGTTTTTAATTTCTTGCTTTTGTTTCTGGAGTATTTGCTTCCAAATTTCGGAAATCTTTCAGAACATTTCAGTTTTGAGCTCCCGTTTTAGCTCCTTTTATATATATTTTCCCAGATCTGAATTTTGGATATCAACATTCCTAGTTACTAGTGCAAGTGAAATTTCAGACCCATTTTGTGTGCGTGTTTGGGAAAAAGATGGAGTTATTTTGGTGGTGGTGCGGTGAGGAGAAACGGGCGGAGCTGAGGCGGCAGCTGGTTGCTGGGTCAGTGTAGGAGAGGGTGATTTTGGGTAGTTCTTCCGGCGGCCGGATGGGTGAGAGGAGAGGGATTAGTGGCTGCTTGATCCTTGAAGAGACAGACGTGTGGAGGATGAAATTTATTTTTGGGGTTGTGTTTTTGCTCAGTGAGAGGTGAAGAAGAAGACAGAAAACGGCGCTCCTCTTTCTCTAGGGGGATCGAATCTGATAGAGAAATAGGGGAGGAAACGGGTCGGGTTGGTGGGTCGTGGGTATTTGGGTTGGGTGTGAGAATTGGGCTTAATTTGGGGTACTGGGCCACTGATTTTGGCCCAATTTGGACACCCCTCTTTTTTCATTCTTTTAGCCACTTTAGGCTCAAATTTTTTAATTTAAATCTATTTTTGGCTAGCCTATTTATTTATTTTATCTAGTGACGGACTAATGCAATTAATTAATTAACCCAAGAATGCGATCTTTGATTTTTAGTTATTTAAAAGATACATTTAATAACGTAATTAAATCCTAAAAATGCAAGTTAAAACCTAAGACGGCATGAAATGAAAATATGCCAAAAAAAAATTTAAATAATTTTTCTATAATTTTAAAGTATTAAACATGCATGAAATGCAACTAAATAGAGAAAAACTCCTAAAATTCATAAAAAATTATTTTTGATTATTTTTAGGAGTAATTTCCATGCGAGGCAAAAATTGGGTGTTCACAGCTGCCCCTCTTTGCTCGAGAACATAAATAGTTTTCGGGCAAAGATAAAGTGAGCAACTACGAGCAATTTTTTTCCGTTTGGTACTCCATATGGAAGCATTTCGAAAAAGTTTGATCGAACCTTGCTTCGGATGTTGCCTACATATCCTTGGCTATAAAGGAATCAGGTCAGTGTAGTTCTGGAAGTTTTGGTAGCTGGGACTACCGGGAAACTGTGATTTCACTGATGTTGCTGCTGCTTACTGCTTGTTGAGCTCCTTATTACACCAAAATCAAAATGAAAAGGACTAAACTAGCCTACCAGCTACGAGTTACAAAATTTCTATCTACGGGCTTCTGAAGCTTGATCTTGAGTCTCGGTTGTTTCTTCACGCAGACTCTGATCTGAATCTTGATGTTTGTTAGCTGTATGCGCTGGTTCAATCTTCTTCAGCTTTTCGGATCAAGAAAGGGCATGCATAGCTTGTGACTTCGAATTGTCTTGAGCAGTCCACATCATTTCCGCTCCTGCACCTTAGGTTTGGTCTTCTCTTTTCTTCTTTCCTTGATTCTGAATTGAGACGTCTTCTTTTGGTCGTCTCGAATCCATTGTCCTACAATACAATCTACACAAAATCAAAAAGCAAACGAACGAAATTTTCTGCCCCAGTTTTCACTAGGAAAATTTCGTGAGTTATTGTGAGGAAATCTATACTACTTTATTATCGAAAGCAATGAAAAGTCGGGAACAGTGCACCCAGAGTTATTGTAGACTAGGGAGTGGATACCTTATATCCCAAAGCAAGATCCACTGGGGTGGCAAAAAGGAAATCAACTAGGGACTGTATAACTCTTTGCTGGGGAGGAGGTCAATTAGGGAATGTATACCCTTAATTGAAAATGAAATCCAATCAGGGAAGTGTATGCCCTTAATCGGAAAGGAAGGCAACAATTAGGGAATGTATACCCTTAATTGACATCGACAAGGGAACGTGTACACCCATGTCGGGAAAAGAAAATCAATTAGGGAGTGTATACCCTTAATTGGAAAAGAAAATATCATTTAGGAAATGTATACCCTTAATTGGATAAGAAAAACATCAATTAGGGAATGTATACCCTTAATTGGCATCGACTAGGGAGTGTGTGCACCCATGTCGGGAAAAGAAAAATCAATTAGGGAATGTATTCCCTTAACTGGAAAAGAAAACATCAATTAGGGAATGTATACCCTTAATTGGCATCGACTAGGGAGTGTGTGCACCCATGTCGGGAAAAGAAAAATCAATTAGGGAATGTATACCCTTAACTGGAAAAGAAAACATCAATTAGGGAATGTATACCCTTAATTGGCATCGACTAGGGAGTGTGTGCACCCATGTCGGGAAAAGAAAAATCAATTAGGGAATGTATACCCTTAACTGGAAAAGAAAACATCAATTAGGGAATGTATACCCTTAATTGGATAATGAAAACATCAACTAGGGAATGTATACCCTTAATTGGCATCGACTAGGGAGCGTGTACACCCATGTCGGAAAAAGAAAATCAATTAGGGAATGTATACCCTTAATTGGATAATGAAAACATCAACTAGGGAATGTATACCCTTAATTGGCATCGACTAGGGAGCGTGTACACCCATGTCGGAAAAAGAAAATCAATTAGGGAATGTATACCCTTAATTGGAAAGGAAAACATCAATTATGGAATGTATACCCTTAATTGGATAATGAAAACATCAATCAGGGAATGTATACCCTTAATTGGCATCGACTACGGGAGTGTATTCCCTGCGTCAGGAAAAGAAATCATCAACCATGAAATGTATACCCTTGATCGGCATCGACTACGGGAGTGTATACCCTGCGTCGGGAAAAGAAATCATCAACTAGGAAATGTATACCCTTGATCGGTATCGACTACGGGAGTGTATACCCTGCGTCGTAAAAAGAAATCATCAACCAAGGAATGTATACCCTTGATCGGCATCGACTACGGGAGTGTATACCCTGCGTCGGGAAAAGAAATCATCAACCAGGGAATGTATACCCTTGATCGGCATCGACTACGGGAGTGTATACCCCACGTTGGGAAAAGAAAATATCAACCAGGGAATGTATACCCTTGATCGGCATCGACTACGGGAGTGTATACCCTACGTCGGGAAAAGAAATCATCAACCAGGGAATGTATACCCTTGATCGGCATCGACTACGAGAGTGTATACCCTGCGTCGGGAAAAGATGTAGCTAGGGTTTGGAGACCCTATACCACTTCAAGTTTGGGTTGATTTCAACCTTATTGTTCTTCTTTTCTTTTCATTTTGAGTAAATGTGGGAACAAGTTTTTGGAGAAACTTCCCTTTTGGAGTTATTGTTGCGGAGTTGCTTCTAGCTCTAGCGCCATTTGTTTTGGTTGCACCTGCTTTTTGCACGGTTGCTTTTGAGTAGCACTTTTTTCTTATTTCAACAAAGAACATTTTGTTAGTTTGAAACGGTGGTTGGTTTTGCGGCCTTGTTTATTTCAACTGTTTGATCTCGGCTCTGTTGACGAAGATCTCAACCGCCTGCTTGCTTGCTTGCTGGTTGGGGATTGGGCTTCATCTCTAATCCCGGGGACCTTGGCTTTCCAGGTTTTACCATGGCGATCGTTCACGTATGATCCAACATTTTGTTTTGCCTTTGTAGTCCTTTCACTTGCTTTCCTTTTGGGTTTCCAGAGTATCGGGGGAGTTTTGGCCTCTCAAATTCTGTTGTAACGGTTAGTCGCGTGGGACTTAACCTTGCCCCGGAAACGTTTCCATGTTAGTGACCAATTATCCTCTTTTCGATCAGTGGTGCCCTTTGCGGGTTTTCACCGACTAACCTCTCTCATTTCTCTTCTCACGGTGCACGTGTGGGTTTTCACCGATGAGACTCTCTCATTTTCATTTCTCTTCTTACAGTCGCCTCACGGTGCCCGTGTGGGTTTTTACTGGTAAGACTCTCTCATTTCAGTTTCTCTCATTTGCTTGTATTATATCCAAACAAACTGTATCCTCCAATTTTGGACATCTTTGCCGATTGATCGGAAGGACTTGAACAGGATTTTGGGTAAAAAGAATTTGGATTGAATTACAACTTTGGAACCTTTCAGGCGACACATCGTCGAACATATAACTTCTGCCCCTAGTTTCACTTTTGGGGAAATTTGGATTTTTATTTTGGTGTGACTGAACCCCAGGGAGAGGCTGCCTACGTATCCTTTCGGAATCAAGTCAGACGTAGTTCAGGCAACTTTGTTTTTGTTTTTTGATTTGCTTTGATTTTTGTTTTGATTTTGTTTTGTTTTTCCTCTATTTTGTTTTGTTTTCTCTTTCTTTTGATTTTCTTGTTCTCTTTTTCTTTTCTTTTCTTTTCATTTTTTTTTTGTTGTTGTTTTTTTTCCTTTTTTTTTTCTCTTTTTTTTTTCAACAACACTTTCACGTTCCAAAGAGGGTAATCAAATGAAGGTAACCGGCTCAAAGGGTTGGCAAAAAGGGTAATAGTGTTTGGGTAGCGAGAATGAAAGCCTTCGTCATCTCAATCGGAGAACATTTAATACTATATGGAGGATCAAACATAGTACCTTTTGACTGCACCTGCGTTGACAGTTGTTTCTGGGATATTTTCTTCGAGCCCCAAGTACAATGCACTCTTTGGCATTACTCTTGTTGCAATGCATAGACCTTCCCAATCTGAACCAATTTTCCTTTGGCTATTCCGATTCATTGTTTTATTTCCTTGACCAAACTTCATTTGCATTTTCGATCCTTGATTTATTATTTCGAACCGTGACAACGTTTTAAGATCGTTTGACTGCACCTGCGTTCAGAGTTGTTTCGGGGACAATTTCTTCGATGTACCCCAAGCACAAACGCACTCTTTTGGCAGTACTCTTGTAGTAATGTATGGACCTTTCTAATCTGAATCAATTTTCCTTTGGTTATCCTGATTGTTTTATTTCGTTGATCTAACTTCATTTGTATTCTGACTCTTGACTCATTATTTCAGAGTCTGACAGCGTTTTAAGATATGGGCATGAAGTCCGCAGGCATGTCATGTTATTGAAATCTGCATTTAAACAAGACTGAAAGTAGCATAAGAGAAAAGACAAGATTAAGAAAAAAGACATTCTTGGGAAACGAAATATTAAATCCATTTGATTTTTGATTTTTGATTGATTTTTTTTTTTTGAAATTTAATGATAGAAGGGTTTACATTGGAAAGTAAGACGATAAAGTAAAACATCCGGATCACACCCTGAGATAATCTGGACGCAGAAAGGATAGCAAGACTGGCTACCGAGACTCCCATCTGATGGGGGAACTTTCAAGCTTGGAAACCATTTTTTGGCTTTTCTTCTGTCTCGGCAATGGCTGAAATGGCCTTCAACTAGGGGTGTTCAAAACCGATCCGAAACCGAAAACCGAACCGAACCGAAGCTTAATGGCTT
>ML251626.1:1648-16002 GCA_005239495.1 Nicotiana undulata | reverse complement strand
TTATTTTTTTACCATATGGGTAGATAGATATTCTTTCCTTAGAGCTCCTTATTAAGAAACTAAACACACATGATGTAACGACCTGACCGGTCGTTTTGAGGTCCAGTGCGTCGTTCAACACTTGGGAGTCACGAACAGCTTCATTTCAGGTATATTGACTTGTGCATATGGTCGGAATTGAAATTCAGGAAGATCGGAGTTGAATTTAAAGGAAAATTCTCATTTCAGAAGTCTTAAGTTGAAGAAATTGAGTAAGGCTGGGATTTTGAGTAAACGACCTCGGAATCAGGATCCGGAGGTTCCAACAAGTTCGTATGATAATTTTGGACTTGAGCGTATGTCCGGAACGGGTTTTGGATAACCCGGGAGCAGTTCAGCGTATATTGTGGAAATTCAGTATTTTAAGGAAATTTCCTAAGTTTGACTTGAAGTACATTTCAACAATACTGATGTCCATTTGGGATTACGAGTCTAGGAATAGCTCCGTATGGTGATTATGGAGTTGGTAGCGCGATCAGAAGTGAATTCGGATATCCGGAAGTCAATTTAAGGTCATTTGGGTAAGGATAGAAAACTGAAGGTTTTTGAAGAATTCGACTGGAAATGGAAATTTTGATATCGGGGTCGGAATGCAATTACGGGAGTTGGAGCAGGTCCGTAATGTCGAATATGACTTGCCTGCAAAATTTGAGGTCAATCGGACGTGGTTTGATAAGTTTCGGCATCAAATGTGGAAGTTGGAATTTTCAAAGTTCATAGAGTTGGATTTTAGTGCGATTCGTGATTTCGGCGTTGTTTGATGGGATTTGAAGCCTCGAGCAAGTTCGTGGGATGTTATGGGTCTGAGTCGTGTGTTTGGACAGGGTCCCGAGGGCCTCGGGTGTGTTTCGGGGTGGTTTCGGGGCATTTCAGATGGTATTGATGTTGCTGTTTGCTGGTGTTTTTGGTAAAGCTGTGCGATCGCAGCCTTAGCTATGCGATCGCGGAGAAGAAACTGAGGGGCAAGGTTTTGACATATGTGATCGCGAATGTTGAGGTGTGATCACGGAGAAGGGCCAGGAAGGCTTGTGCGATCGCAAGGAGGAAGGTGCGATCGCGGAGAAGGATTTGGAGGGAGCTGGAAAAAGGCCTGTGCGATCGCAGGCAAGCTTGTGCGATCACATAGAAGAAATGCTCTGCTGCACTGACTCGAATTCGGAGGCTCATATCTCACAATCTAGAAGGCATTTTGAGATGGTACACAAATGAAAATTTTAGATCTTTGTGTCTAGTTTTCAGAAATGTAAACCACTCATGATTTGGATTCGTGTACAAAGAGATATGGCTGTTACACTACAGGGTGTCCAGGAAGATGAAGAAGAAAGTTGTGTTGCGTATGGGCTGACTTTTCCAGATTATATCTAGAAATATATAAGGAATTGGGAGCTGACCAACAAATGAAAGTTATAGATCTTTAAGTCTAGTTTTCAGAACATTAAACCATTTGTCATTTGGAGTTTTATGCAAAAGGTTATGACTATTCTACTGGAGGCTGTCCGGACAGGCTGGGCATTTGTTCTCCGCGATCGCGAAGCTCTTTCCGCGATCGCAAAGAGCAAATTTTGGGCTGGAAAATTGTACTCCGCGATCGCAAGGCATTTTCCGCGATTGCACTGAGTAAATACCTGGGCATTGTTGATAAAAAACAGGATTTTGGCATTACTCTCTCATTTTTCAAAGCCATGGGCGATTTTTGGAGCGCTTCAAGAGAGGTTTTTCGTCATCTATGTTAAGGTAAGTTACTCCTACTCATTTCAAGTTAGATACAAGATTATTACATGGATTAGAACATGAAAATTAGGGAAAATTTGTGGAAAATTTGGACGAAACCTAGAAATTTGTAAAATTGGATTTTAGCCACGAATTGAGCATGAATAATTGAGTAAAATTTATAATTGAATTAGTAAAGCTTCGGGTAGAGATTTTCTTCAAGAAATTACAGGTCCGGGCACGTGGGCCCGAGGGCATTTCTGTCATTTCATTGAGCCGGGATGAGGAACTTTGTAATTTGAATTGGTTATGATCTATTGAGTATATTTTCATTGAATTATCAGTATTTGGATAGTTTGGGGGCGTGCGCATACATTTTCAGTCGTCGTAGTGTCTTGGAAGCCGGTGATGAATCTTCGGAGCGAGGTGAGTCTCCTTTCTAACCTTGTAAGAGGGAATTGTCCCCTTAGGTGTTCTATATGCTACATTTAATTGTTTGTTGGGGATACGTACGTACCAAGTGACGAGAGTCCGTTCGTAGCGGCTACTATAGTTATGTCCGGGTAGTTAGGCCCCACATCATGCCTTGTATACTTCTTGTAATGAATTATATGTACGTTAAAATATCATGTTGTGTGGTTTTGTTTCTCTAAGATTTATGGATTTTAAATTAATATGGAAGGAAATTATTTTCACGGAAAAATATTATGAAATTTATTAATTTACGGGAAGGAACATGAAAGAAATTATTTATAGAAAGTATTATGAAAGGAAAAGAAATGACTTATAAGTTTTGTACTCATGTAAGATATTATTGTTTCCCCGAGCTTTCATTTACTTAAATAGTTGGAAAGGATTGTGGTGAAATGAACTTTACATTCTGTGTGCGCATGTTGTCGTTTCGTAATTTACATCCCGCGAGCGATATGTAATTTCCTTCACTCTTATGGGAGCGGGCCGTACGCCACGGAGGATTTATAGTGCACTCTTGGTACGGGCCGGTCGATCCCCGGCAGTGCATAAGGATTTATTTGAGAATGCACTTATGGTACGGGCCGGTCGATCCCCGGCAGTGCATAAGGATTTATTTGAGAATGCACTTATGGTACGGGCCGGTCGATCCCTGGCAGTGCATGGACGAAGTAACACTATGATATGATATGATTACATTGAAAAACGCACTCACGGTACGGGCTGGTCGATCCCCGGCAGTGCGTAGTTGGACTATTGGTAAGCATGCGCTAATGGTACGGGCCGGTCGATCCCCGACAGTGCATAGCTCTTCTTGATATGATTACATTATAAGCATGCACTCATGGTACGGGCCAGTCGATCCCCGACAGTGCATATGATATGATATGATTACATTGATAGACGCACTCACGGTACGGGCCGGTCGATCCCTGGCAGTGCGTAGTAGGACTATTGGTAAGCATGCACTCATGGTACGGGTCGGTCGATCCCCGGCAGTGCATAGATCTTCTTGATATGATTACATTATAAGCATGCACTCATGGTACGGGCCGGTCGATCCCCGACAGTGCATAGCTCTTCTTGATATGATTACATTATAAGCATGCACTCATGGTACGGGCCGGTTGATCCCCGGCAGTGCATAGATATTCTCCCTCATGACTCCAGCCGGTTGTCTTACCCCTGTGTGTGCATGACTATTTAGTACCGTTTTTCCTGATTTATGATTTTACAGAGGTTTGGGAAAAGAGACATGTGAGTTGTTACTGCTTTCAATATTTACTTGGAAACTTTGTATTCTCTTCACAATTGTGGTGCACTATTTACATGTCTACTGCTCTCCTTATATCCAGTTTTATACTATTACTGTTGGACCTTAGTGAGTATCGAGTCGACCTCTCGTCACTACTTCTTCGAGATTAGACGGGATACTCACTGGGTACATATATATGTATATGTACTCATGCTACACTTTCTGTGCATTTTGTTGCACAGGTACCCTCATAGTGCAGTGATTGATTCAGAGACTTACTTAGGTTGCATTGTTCTGTGGCGTTCTGCAGCTGGCAGAGTCTCCCTTCTATGTCTCTATGCTTTTGTCTTTATTACCTTTGTCCAATTTAAATTCTCGGACAAGAGTTGTATAATTGTATAAATTCATAGAAATTGCTCATGTACTTGTGTCACCTGGTTCTGGGAAAGTGTTGGTATTTCTTGTACTGCATTAAGTGGATTATCTGTCGTATTTAGTTTACGAGCATTTGCTTTATTATTTGATATAAAATGCAGAAAAAGACATGATTTTGAAAGTGTAAGCAGGAAGTTGTTTGAACTGGTTCAGGGATTGGCTTGCCTGACAGTGTGTCCGGCGCCATCACAACCCATAGGTTTTGGGTCGTGACAACGTGGTATCAGAGCTCTAGGTTCCCGTAGGTTTCACGAGTCATGAGCAAGTCTAGTAGAGTCCTGCGGATCGGTACGGAGATGTCTGTACTTATCTTCGGGAGGCTACAGGGATGGTAGGAGTACTTCCCTTCTTGATTCATCATCGTGCGACTTGATTCCTTTAAGGCTTATGCCTATGTTTCTTCCTACTCAATCTTATACGTCGCGAAGGGCTTCCTATAATCGAGAGTTTGAGGAATTGTAATGGGGATACAGATGCGGTGCGTGATGTTCTTCATTCATAGTCGAATCGACTGTTGTTATCGCCCTGCAGAAGAATATGATGTTATTTCAGCTCAGTAGCTATGTTTCTGAGAGCCTTGAGGCTATGCTCGGATAGTGATGATGTTTCGATTGGTTATCGCGCGATGTTTATTTGGCGGTAGAATGCTTGACCATGTGTTGGGGGTGATGAATGGCTTGAAGGGAGGTCTTCTCAGAGTATGGTTTCGAGATTTCGGTATTTTTAGTTCCGGTAGAGGAAAGGCATTTGGATTATGAATGGTCCGGTTTGGGTTGATAAAGTATCGAGGCTGGGTGTCATTGGGAAAGGTGGAATATTCACCTGTGGTGTGGTATCGCTGTTTGATCGAATAGATTATGTTAAATTCGCCGGTGTTATAGCTCTTAGGTCGCATGGGGTTAGAGTGTTGTGAAGAGGTGTTGAGGAAGAAGGTTGTCAAAGATCGTGGTGTGTAGTGGTTCAGAATTGAACAGTTACTTTTAATGAAGGCGGCTCGAGGAAGATGATCTTCGTAAAGATTTAAAATTGTGGGGATCTATCGGTTTAAGAGCTACAGAGAATGGTATTGAATTGAGGCAGCAAGTGGGCACCATTCGACGGAGGAAGATATGTGAGAAGTGCTGGGCGGTGGTGCCAATTCTAAAAGATCAGGTGTAAGGAGAGGAAGTCAGGTAACGCTTGAGGGAATAAGTTGGACCAAGTGGGAGAGCGGAAACATAGCGGTGAATCAGAAGATGTAGTACTGCAGTTAGTAGATATCCAGGAGGAGCGGACGGATTGGTAAGGTTGGTAAATGGTACATGCTCAGGATGGGGGTCTTGGTATTGTAGAAAGAGCGAAGCATAGCGTAATGGTAGGCGTCAGTTGGCTAGTTTCCTCGGGTGGGTTGTCTTCTATGAGTAGGTTAGCGCTTGTAAGGTTGGTAAGTTCTATCCGAAGTCCTAGTGGCTTGTCGGTAGGAGGTAGAATGTGTGAATGGTGTTAGAAAATTCAAATATTTAAGGGGGGGCTAGCAGGAGAATTCAGAAGAATTGGATGGATTGGTGGGACACAGTCATGTCAACAAAGGAGAAAGGATCTCAGTAGGGTCTAGAGCGGTGCAAGAAGTAGCTTCGGGCTAAGTGGGGGAGTCCCACCACCTGCAGTTGGGTCGTAGGATTGTGCTCTCATGGGATTGCGGATTTGTCGGCGTATCGGCAAGATGTTACAACTAAGAGAAAGGAGTGAGGCGGTAATTGAGCATGGCATGTGATAAAAATGTGCGAAGTTGGGCCTATTGGACCAGGGCTAGGCTTTGGAAAATTTAGAATTTGTGCTTAAGGCATAGGCAAGTTGTAAGGGAAGTTACTTAGTCATGTGCTTCATTGAGAGCATATTCATGTGCTAGAAGAGCCTTGGGGTTGATTGTATTCGGGGCCAGTCAGAGTGGGTGACTCTCAGTAGTGGTCCTATTGAATTTGAAAGTTAGAGAATGCGGTGTTTAAGGGTTTCAGAAAATAGTATAACTAAGAAGCGAGCTTCTGTAGTATAGTCTCTAAGAGGAAGGAAGATGGTTGGAGAGTTCTATGTTATTTCAGCACGCTGGATAGTATCGGAGGAGTGAGAGAAATAAACTCAAGGTTTTAGAAATATTTTCAGGAGGTTATGAGACGAGTTGCGGAATTTAGGTAGCATGGTCTCGTGATTCAAGGTCACTCATGATGACTGAGGGTTGAGTTGCTATGAGTTGAAAGAAGTTACTATTATCCTGAGGCAATTAAATATCATTAAAAGAAGATGGATTGGTTAGCCATGATGGAACGGCGCATGTACGACAGTGATCAGTTCCTTCGGTATGATTGAGTACTTGTATGTTTTGTGCAGATGTGTGTGGGGCTCGTCGGCCGTCGTAATAGATTTCATTTGGAAGCGTTCAAGTGTTATGCCCTGTCAGGTGTAGGCGGATCCCGAAAGGTTTATGGTAGTTCAGACCACTACTTAAGGATTTGCATGTATTATGATTGTGAGAGCCCACTTGTGTGTTGTTATGGTTCTCATGAATTGAAGCAAATAAAAGGTTTCTATATGTGATGAAGTGTTCACCCTGTTAGTGGTTCAGGAATTATGATGGAACTTCCTATGCTATTCCAAATTGGCATGTTATGTGAAATAAGCGGTATGTAACTGGAGGTAAGAATCGAGATTGCGGTTCGGTGTTAACAAGGATGTCATGAGCTCAGGGGAGAAAGAACAAGGGATTTGAATGTCTAGAATAAGTTGATGTTGTCTTCAGTGTCACCTGAGATCGATGTTTGGCGAAAGAGACTTGGTATCCTGATTACGGGTCCTTGAACTGTTTTACAGCCTTAGGATGGTCGGTGGTATGGATGTGCATACTTGTTGCCTTGTGTGGAAAGTCGTGGGAGTGTGACCACGGGAAGATTGTGTAAGCGTGACCTGTAGTCACCTGATTGATTGCAGATTTAGACTAAGTATAAGGAAGTATAATATTGCTTATTTGAGAATGTATGCCTGGAAGGCGTTCGGCTCAGTTGGTTGTGGACTGTGGGGTGTTTACCTCGGCTATGATGGTTGTCCTCGTGTGTATAAGAAAAAGAAAGCGGGTTATTTGGACCCAGGTAAGGCTATCAACCTAGTTCAATGCGAGCAGAATCGGCTTGAAGTGAGTGAATGGACTTAAACAAGATTTTGGGCTTCATGCGAGTCAGAGGTGTTAATTTCAATATGGCACTCCTCAAGGAGGGGCATTGGGATATCAAGTGTTGTCCCGTCTTCGTCAAATTCATTTGATATTGTGATTGTGCTGTGTGAGTGGTGAAACGACTTGATAATTTCTTATGTGTTGAGGTTCCGCGTAGTGACGAGGTTATGTGAGCAGGATAGCTCCTGAGATTCAGATTATATATCGCATCTTAGTCGTGCTGGAGTTTTTGTAGCATATGGATCTATCAGTCTCCCCAAAATGGTATTATGCACTTAGCGTGCTTGTGACCGATATTTAGTGATTTGTAATAATAATCAATTCAGCTCTGTGTATATATTTCTTTATGTAAATTCTATGATGGGATCGGGTGGCACGCCGCCACGGGTATGTTATTTGGATCGGGTTGCGCGCCGCAACAGTGTGATGTTGAGCAAGACTCCTATAATGATTATTCTTGTGTGTTACTTCCTATTTCTCTGAGGAAAGTTCATATTTATAGCGTGAGTCGGGTAGTCCCTTCCTGATGTTGTTTCCTTATGTGTCATGTTCGAATTGTGGCCTATTGGCGCATTGTGGCATCGTGTGGGACTGTTGGTTATGCCTGGGGTGATTGGTCATCTGAGCCGTTCGTACTGGGTGAGACGAGATTATAAATTTGGGATCGGTGTGATAGGACTATGGAAGTATATTACAGGACAATCACCATCATTGGTTGTAATGGGATGATGATCAGATTCAGGAGGAAGGATTTCAATGTTTAGTTAACTCTGCAGTTGGTTAGGAATTTCTACACATTTCCTACGCTGTGGTGGTATCGTCAGCATATTAGCAAAATGTATGAATGTAACTTATAAGGTGCTTTGAGAGCATCAAAGTCGCATAATTTTGGCTATTAAGATCCAGGGAGCGTCATTGTGGTCAGATAATGGATCAGGCAGTGTATGGTGTTGATTCAGCAAGGACCTGGAGTTGTGTTCTGGTGCCTCGTGTGGTAGTTGATTCGGTGTTCAAATGTTAGAAACAGGCCTGGCAGAGAATTTCAGATGTTAGAACTAAGTTCGGAGCTTATTGTATGAATAAAGGAGGATATCTTCAGATTTGATCAAGCTTATGTGCTCAACCGGGTTGTGGTAGCACGGGCAGGTACACGAGGTGTTAAACAGTGATTCCGGGTAATTCTGGGGCAGTTCCTGGCACGTTCGAGGACGAACGTCTGTTTAAGTGGGGGAGAATGTAACGACCCATCCGGTCGTTTTGAGGTCCAGTGCGTCGTTCAGCAATTGGGAGTCACGAACAGCTTCATTTTCAGTTATATTGACTTTTTCATATGGTCGGAATTGAAATTCAGGAAGATCGGAGTTGAATTTAAAGGAAAATTCTCATTTCAGAAGTCTTAAGTTGAAGAAATCGAGTAAGGCTGGGATTTTGAGTAAACAACCTCGGAATCAAGATCTGAAGGTTCCAGCAGGTTCGTATGATAATTTCGGACTTGGGCGTATGTCCGGAACAGGTTTTGGATAACCCGGGAGCAGTTCAGCGTATATTGTGGAAAGTTAGTATTTTAAGGAAATTTCCTAAGTTTGACTTGAAGTACATTTCAACGATACTGATGTCCATTTGGGATTCCGAGTCTGGGAATATCTCCGTATGGTGATTGTGGATATGGGAGCGCGATCGGAAGTGAATTCGGATATCCGGAAGTCAATTTAAGGTCATTTGGCTAAAGATAGAAAACTAAAAGTTTTTGAAGAATTCGACCGGAAATGGAAATTTTGATATCGGGGTCGGAATGCGATTCGAGAGTGGGATCAGGTCCGTAATGTCGAATATGAGTTGCCTGCAAAATTTGAGGTCAATCGGACGTGGTTTGATAAGTTTTGGCATCAAATGTGGAAGTTGGAATTTTCAAAGTTCATAGAGTTGAATTTTAGTGCGATTCGTGATTTCGGAATTGTTTGATGGGATTTGAAGCCTCGAGCAAGTTCGTGGGATGTTATGGGACTGAGTCATGTGTTTGGACAGGATCCTGAGGGCCTCGGGTGTGTTTCGGGGTGGTTTCGGGGCATTTCGGGTGGTATTGCTGTTGCTGTTTGCTGGTGTTTTTGGTATGTTGTGCGATCATATCCTTAGCTATGCGATCGCGGAGAAGAAACTGAGGGGCAAGGTTTTGACCTATGCGATCGCAGATGTTGAGGTGCGATCGCGGAGAAGGGCCAGGCAGGCTTGTGCGATCGCAAGGAGGAAGGTGCGATCGCGGAGAAGGATTTGGAGGGAGCTGGAAAAAGGCCTGTGCGATCGCAGGCAAGCTTGTGCGATCACATAGAAGAAATGCTCTGCTGCACTGACTCGAATTTGGAGGCTCATATCTCACAATCTAGAAGGCATTTTGAGATGGTATACAAATGAAAATTGTAGATCTTTGTATCTAGTTTTCATAAATGTAAACCACTCATGATTTGGATTCGTGTACAAAGAGATATGGCTGTTACACTACAGGGTGTCCGGGAAGATGAAGAAGAAAGTTGTGTTGCGCATGGGCTGACTTTGCCATATTATATCTAGAAATATATAAGGAATTGGGAGATGACCAACAAATGAAAGTTATAGATCTTGAAGTATAGTTTTCAGAACATTAAACCATTCATCATTTGGAGTTTTGTGCAAAACGTTATAACTATTCTACTGGAGGCTGTACGGGCAAGCTGGGCATTTGTTCTCCGCAATCGCGAAGCTCTTTCCGCGATCGCAAAGAGAAAATTTTGGGCTGGAAAATCTTACTCCGCGATCGCAAGGAATTTTCCGCGATCGCACTGCGTAAATACCTGGGCAGTGTTGATTAAAAACGGGATTTTGGCATTACTCTCTCATTTTACAAAGCCATGGGCGATTTTTGGAGAGCTTCAAGAGGGGTTTTTCGTCATCTATGTTAAGGTAAGTTACTCCTACTCATTTCAAGTTAGATACAAGATTATTACATGGATTAGAACATGAAAATTAGGGAAAATTTGAGGAAAATTTGGAAGAAACCTAAAAATTTGGAAATTTGGATTTTAGCCACGAATTGAGCATGAATAATTGAGTAAAATGTGTAATTGAATTAGTAAAGCATCGGGTAGAGATTTTCTTCAAGAAATTTCGAGGTCCGGGCACGTGGGCCCGAGGGAATTTTGGTCATTTCATTGAGCCGGGCTGAGGAACTTTGTAATTTGAATTGGTTATGATCTATTGAGTCTATTTTCATTGAATTATCGTTATTTGGATAGTTTGGGAGCGTGCGCATCCATTTTCAGTCGTCGTAGAGGCTTGGAAGTCGGTGATGAATCTTCGGAGCGAGGTGAGTCTCCTTTCTAACCTTTTAAGAGGGAATTGTACCCTTAGGTGTTCTATATGCTACATTTAATTGTTTGTTGGGGCTACGTACGTACCAAGTGACGAGAGTCCGTACGTAGCGTCTACTATTGTTATGTCCGGGTAGTTAGGACCCACATCATGCCCTGTATACTTCTTGTAATGAATTATATGTACGTTATAATATCTTGTTGTGTGGTTTTGTTTCTATGAGATTTAAGGATTTTAAATTAATATGGAAGGAAATTATTTTCACGGAAAAATATTATGAAATGTATTAACTTACGAGAAGGAACATGAAAGAAATTATTTATAGAAAGTATTATGAAGGAAAAGAAACGACTTATAAGTTTTGTACTCATGTAAGATATTATTGTTTCCC
The DNA here is from genome assembly GCA_005239495.1 of Nicotiana undulata. NCBI lineage: Eukaryota > Viridiplantae > Streptophyta > Magnoliopsida > Solanales > Solanaceae > Nicotiana > Nicotiana undulata. The sequence continues at coordinate 5,157 of ML251626.1, read as the reverse complement.
CGAGCTTTCATTTACTTAAATAATTGGAAAGGATTAAGGTGAAATGAACTTTACATTCTGTGTGCGCATGTTGTCGCTTCGTAATTTACACCTCGCGAGCGATATGTAATTTCCTTCACGCTTATGGGAGCGGGTCGTACGCCACGGCGGATTTATAGTGCACTCTTGGTACGGGCCGGTCGATCTCCGACAGTGCACAGGGATTTATTTGAGAATGTACTTATGGTACGGGCCGGTCGATCCTCGGCAGTGCATGGACAAAGTTACACTATCATTTGATATGATTACATTGATAGACGCACTTACGGTACAAGCCGGACGATCCCCGGCAGTGCGTAGTTGGACTATTGGTAAGCATGCACTCATGGTACGGGCCGGTCGATCCCCGGCAGTGCATAACTCTTCTTGATATGATTACATTATAAGCATGCACTCATGGTACAAGCCGGTCGATCCCCGGCAGTGCATATGATATGATATGATTATATTGATAGACACACTCACGGTATGGGCCGGTCGATCCCTGGTTGTGCGTAGTTGGACTATTGGTAATCATGCACTCATGGTACGGGTCGGTCGATCCCTGGCAGTGCATAGCTCTTATTGATATGATTACATTATAAGCATGCACTCATGGTACGGGCCGGTCGACCCCCGGCAGTGCATAGCTCTTCTTGATATGATTACATTATAAGCATGCACTCATGGTACGGGCCGGTCGATCCCCGGCAGTGCATAGCTATTCTCCCTCATGACTCCAGCCGGTTGTCTTACCCCTGTGTGCGCATGACTGTTTAGTACCGTTTTACCTTATTTATGGTTTGACAGATGTTTGGGAAAAGAGACAGGTGAGTTGTTACTGCTTTGAATATTTACTTGGAAACTCTGTATTCTCTTCACAATTGTGGTGCACTATTTACATGTCTACTGTCTCCTTATATCCTGTTTTATGCTATTACTACTGAACCTTAGTGAGTATCGAGTCGACCTTGCGTCACTACTTCTTCGAGATTAGACGGGATACTCACTGGGTACATATATATGTATATGTACTCATGCTGCACTTTCTGTGCATTTTGTTGCGCAGGTACCCTCATAGTGTAGTGATTGATTCTGAGACTTACTCAGGTTGCATTGTTCTATGGCGTTCCGCAGCTGGCAGAGTCTCCCTTCTATGTCCCTAGGCTTTTGTCTTTATTACCTTTTTCCAATTTAAATTCTCGGACAAGAGTTATATAATTGTATAAATTCTTAGAGATTTCTCATGTACTTGTGTCACCGGGTTCTGGGAAAGTGTTGGTATTTCTTGTACTGCATTAAGTTGATTATCCGCCGTATCTAGTTTACGAGCATTTGCTTTTCGATTATAAATGCAGAAAAAGACATGATTTTGAAAGTGTAAGCAGGAAGTTGTTTGAACTGGTTCAGGGATTGGCTTGCCTGACAGTGTGTCCGGCGCCATCACAACCCATAGGTTTTGGGTCGTGACACATGATCTACTGAAGCCCTCACATTTACTCATCATAAGCATGATGCAAAATAGAGTTCCTATGACTCAACTCTTCCACAGCCACATTGCAAGCTCTTACCCTCCATCTTTCTAGATGTATGCATCGTCGTATTATAAATAAGACAGAATTGAGGAACTTGCGTTCTTACGATTGAGCTCTACCACACGATCTAGAGTAAGAAGAAAGAGTAACAGTCCTAAATTCCCTGTAGCCTCTTGCTTATAAGTGTGGTGAACGACACACCCATAAACAAGACTCTACTAGACACGGCTCATAGANGACTAGCACCCGGGCCATACTTGCCGAGCACCAACGTACATTTTATCTAACCTTCTTATTATCTTTAAGGGATAAAGAGATCAATATAAATGGTAGATATGGATCATGAACATACATCATATGGGATGACAATATTACTAAAAAACTACATAAAAGGTACGAGCTACGACGCTGCCATGAAAGACTATACAACAAAAGTTATCCAACAAGGCATACCAAACTATACATGAGTTGACACATGTCTATGAGACTCTAAAGGAGCATAAGTAATGCAACATAGCCGGAACAGGGCCCCGACATACCCATAACATCTATAACAAAAACGCATACCAAGACCACGGCATGTCCGGAGAAGGGATCTCGCCTATAACCGCTGAAATGGAAAGCCTATTGTGGTGGGGGAGCTGTGTCTACCTGTCTATCAGGACCTGCAGCACGACATGCAGCGTCCACAAATAAAAGGACGTCAGTACGAATAAAGTACTGAATATGTAATGAAAGAAAGCATAAACAAGAATAGTAATGTATAGATCTTGAAGTCTAGTTTTCAGAACATTAAACCATTCATCATTTGGAGTTTTGTGCAAAACGTTATAACTATTCTACTGGAGGCTGTCCGGGCAGGCTGGGCATTTGTTCTCCGCGATCGCGAAGCTCTTTCCGCGATCGCAAAGAGCAAATTTTGGGCTGGAAAATTGTACTCCGCGATCGCAAGGAATTTTCCGCGATCGCACTGAGTAAATACCTGGGCAGTGTTGATTAAAAACGGGATTTTGGCAATACTCTCTCATTTTTCAAAGCCATGGGCGATTTTTGGAGAGCTTCAAGAGGGATTGTTTCGTCATCTATGTTAAGGTAAGTTACTCCTACTCATTTCAAGTTAGATACAAGATTATTACATGGATAAGAACATGAAAAATAGGGAAAATTTGAGGAAAATTTGGAAGAAACCTAGAAATTTGGAAATTTGGATTTTAGCCACGAATTGAGCATGAATAATTGAGTAAAATGTGTAATTGAATTAGTAAAGCATCGGGTAGAGATTTTCTTCAAGAAATTTCGAGGTCCGGGCACGTGGGCCCGAGGGTATTTTGGTCATTTCATTGAGCCGGGCTGAGGAACTTTGTAATTTGAATTGGTTATGATCTATTGAGTATATTTTAATTGAATTATCGTTATTTGTATAGTTTGGGAGCGTGCACATCCATTTTTAGTCGTCGTAGAGGCTTGGAAGCCGGTGATGAATCTTCGGAGCGAGGTGAGTCTCCTTTCTAACCTTGTAAGAGGGAATTGTACTCTTAGGTGTTCTATATGCTACATTTAATTATTTGTTGGGGCTACGTACGTACCAAGTGATGAGAGTCCGTACGTAGCGTCTGCTATTGTTATGTCCGGGTAGTAAGGACCCACATCATGCCCTGTATACTTCTTGTAATGAATTATATGTACGTTATAATATCCTGTTGTGTGGTTTTGTTTCTCTGAGATTTATGGATTTTAAATTAATATGGAAGGAAATTGTTTTCACGGAAAAATATTATGAAATGTATTAACTTACATGAAGAAACATGAAAGAAATTATTTATAGAAAGTATTATGAAAGGAAAAGAAACGACTTATAAGTCTTGTACTCATGTAAGATATTATTGTTTCCCCGAGCTTTCATTTACTTAAATAATTGGAAAGGATTGTGGTGAAATGAACTTTACATTCTGTGTG